>PVIC010007641.1:0-50377 GCA_004025085.1 Thryonomys swinderianus | reverse complement strand
TCAGGTATTTCACAATTCCCCGAAGGGTCAAGTCACTTTAAGACTTATAAATCAACAAAAATTCCTTCAAAATGGAAAGGTAGGCATTTTAAACATCATATTTTACTATTCAATATGTAATAAATTATCTTGACTGTCAGCTTTCCCAATATCACATAGCAATGTGCAGTCAAACTTCTAAATCTCTCTTTTCTGTAGCATGTTGACCCAGTAGCTGCTTGTTTCTTGCACAGTAATATTTCAGCGGTGGGGAGTTTACCTCGTGGGCCCAGAGCCGCTTCATCAGCTCCGCGGTCTCCGCCGTCTCTGGCCTTGACAGACACACGCCCTGGATGACGCGGGAGAAATCCCGGAGGTTGAACAGATAGTGAGACTTGGCGGGCGTTGGCAAGAGGTTCTTCATCGCCTCTTTGTACAGCATCATGGTGCCGTTTACAATTTGGGTGGTCAGGTCTAGAAATGCATCTGGAAATGTGTAACTTGAGAAAAAAATGAAATAAAATGATCAGGACATGCAGAGTTACAGTGCCTAAGTGATCCCTGGCACAAGCCGGTGGCAGGGTGAGCCGGACCGATCTCCAGAGCCCTGGGCCCTCACTGCTGCCAGGGCTGCTGTGCCCGAGGGGCCTGTGCACGACAGACCGGGCCGGGGCCTAGAACAGCTGATATAAGGGGGGACGAGGGAACCTAGGCCCAGGGCCCCCCTCCGCATCCAGGCCCAGGACAAGCACTTCTGGACCCTTCCACCGACTCCCTGTGCGCACGATGCAAAGTAACACTGGGAAGCGGAGACTGTGAGAGAAAAAGAGGAAAATAACATCAGATTACTTACAAGAAAGAGAGAAAAGAGACTAGAGCTGCGGGCGGGATGAAAAGGCCCGGAGCGCGACGGGCTGCAAAGTCTCGGGGAGGCATTTGTCCATCCTCCCTCGGCCCTGCTCCGGGAGGGGCGGGCAGGGGTGGGCAGGAGCGGGCATTCCCTCTAGGAGCTCCGGGGCAGCCAGCGCAGCTCTGCACAGTGCCCCTGCGGCCGTGGGCAGCCCCGTCTCGCCCTCACCAGCCAGGCCTTCGGGGAGTTGATCGCTGACCGCTCGGAAGAATCACTCCTCTCCCACGCTCCGCAGGGCTCATTGCTCACCGAGAACGACACGCAGACCTCATGTTACTTCCAGATTTTTTTTTTTTTTGAGACAGGGTCTCGTTTTGTAGTTCAGGCTGGCTCTGAGCTCACTATGGAGCCCAGGCAAGCCTCGAACTCAGCAATCCTCCTGCCTCTGCCTCCCGAGTGCTGGGATGACAGGTGTGAGCCACCACGCCCGGCACTGTGGTATGTGGTACTGATTGCTGGTGGGCGTGAGTCTCCATGCCCAGCATTGTATGTGGTCACCAGGATCGAACTCAGGACCTTGCGCTTGTGAGGCAGGCGCTAGAACCACTGAGCTAAATCTCCGGCCCATTACTCACCAGATTTTTAAATGCCAGTCCAAGATCCTTGAGAAGATTGTAAACATGGATTTATCACTAAATTCATTGATTGTCACAATATTGAAATGTCTCATGTACCGAGGGGTCACTGGATTTCGGCCACCACCTAAATATTAAAAAAGTAACTCATAATGGTGCTATTACAATGTATCCAAGCAACAGATGTAACCTTTTACAACACAAGTGTTTTTTTTTTTTTTTTTTTTTTTTTTTTTGAGACAGGGTCTTGCTGTGTAGTTCAGGCTGGCCCTGAGCTCACTCTGTAGCCCAGGCAAGCCTCCAACTCAGCAATCCTCCTGCCTCTGCCTCCTGAGTGCTGGGATGACAGGTGTGAGCCCTCACTCCTGGCCAGCCCAAGATACTTTGAGAGGTGGCAAACTCACGGCACAGTAAGAGTTAAAAGTAGCCATTATCCTAACCTCAGGGTCCTTCTCATTAAACTGCAGTTTAGTTCATGGCTGCAGGATCACCCACTGTGATCTGGAATTTATTTCCACAAGAATAGTCTATGTAGTAAATTCAGCTACTGTAGTTTTCCAAATTGGGGGGTTATCTTACTTTCATAAAATTGTGTTTTCAAATAGGAGGCTTGAATAAGTGTCCAAGAATTTAATATATCATCTAAAAAACATCACCTTCCCACTGGACAAGCCTGGGATGTAGCTCAGTGTAGCACAGCACATGTTTAACATGTTACAAGGCCCTTGTTTGATCTCTAGCACCAAAAATAAAATCAAAGTGAAAATTAATAAAAGCTAATATAATAAAACTGCTTTTTAAAAGATTCCATCAGGCAGAACTTGGTAAAAAAAAAAAAGTGATTTTAAAGGTGCACATATCTGCAGTCCAGGTACGTGCTTAAAGTCCAGCCCTGGTAACTCTGCCCTGCCTGTCATGGAGGACAGCGTGCCGCAGGGCGTGAGCACACAGGCCTGTCCCCAGGTCCTCAGCACGCGGGGCAGGAAACGGCCAGCCACACCCCAGAAAGCGGACAGCAAGTGTTTGGAAGGGCAGGTTGGTGAGTGACCCCTGTGGCGCCTGAGCTCAGAGTGGGTACACGTCACACGTCTGCACAAAAACACCCTAACTGAGTGTCTGCTGGGGCTTCTCTTCCCCGTCATCTCTCCAGCACAGCCAGAGCAATCTCCCGTCCGAAAAGTCCAAGCCCGCGGCGCGTACCTGGGGGCCCCATAGCGCACATGATCTGAACGTCCACTAGCTTAATCGTGGAACAATCCTTGAGGTCATACCAGTTCCAGTGATCTAACCACTGCCTGAGCAGCTCGATGGGCGGCTGGGCCCCGTAGACCTCCCGGGCGGGCATATTGACATCGTCCACAAAGACAACCTGGGGACAGGAGGGAAAGCGGCTCTGGAAAACAGTCGCACCTCCACACGGCGAGGCCTACCGTGAAACTGACAAGAAGTCAGACTATCACATTGTTTTCTTCTATTCAAGTACAAAAATGGGAAGCATTAGTTTATTACTTTTTTTTTTTTTTTTGAGACAGGGTCTCGCTTTGCAGTTCAGGCTGGCCCTGAGCTCACTATGTAACCCAGGCAAGCCTGGAACTCAGCAATCCTGTCTCTGCCTCCCGAGTGCTGGGATGACAGGCGTGAGCCACCACGCCCGGCAGCATTAGTTTATTTTTTAAGCAAGTATGTTTAGCTTTCGTGGAATGGAGAGACATTTTTCCCGTTTCTTGTTCCTCATGGAACAGGAAGTCCTCGTTACTAATCTTTCTAGGTTACTAGTTTAAGGCTTTTTAATCCCTCCATAGAGGTTCTGAATATACTTTTTTTCCTTGCACAACACTGCAATTCATTAAATAGGTGACCGTGCCCTTTGGGGTGTGAAGGGAAAGGGACAAACGTGCACTCCGCAGAGAAACAGATTAAGTCAGCTGATGGCTGAGGTTACAGATCTAGAAAAGCAGGCAGTAAAGATCTTATTGACAAAAGAATCAGAAGGGTAAACAGCACCCAAAGGAGCGTTCTGCTTCTGTTCAATGGCAGCCGCTGGCTTTTAGTGTCAAGGTGTCTGGAGCGAGCTGGGTGCATGCAGGGTACTCAGCCACCGTTCCTGCTCCCCGGGAGCGAAGGCAGCGGGATTCCAAGTTTGAGACTGGCTGGCTGCAAAGCAAGACCGTGTTTCCAAGAACACGGCCGGGACACACGGAAACGCAGTCGGTGTTACGGATGAGCCCTGCAGCGTCCCCAAAGCTGCCCAGTGTTCAGGCCCGGGCTTTGGAGAATGATTAAAGGTGCTCACTCATCCGTGCATTAAACCGTTGCCGCGTTCACAGCTGAGTGTCCTGTTCAGGGGCGGGTCTCTGGGGCCTGGCACTGGCCCGGAAGATGCCTCATGTGCCCAGTTCCTCCTTCTCCCCCTGCTTCCTGGCTGCCATAGGTTGGGCGACTTTTCTCCGCCAGGTCCCCGCTCTGTGCCATGTATGCCTTGGAGCTGGTGACCACGGACAGATGCCTATGAAACCAGGTGCCAAACGAATCTCTCCTCCATCAGGCTTCAGGTGTGGGGCACTTTGTCCCAGCAACGAGAACCCAAGTAATACAACTGCTTTTAGAAAATTTTAAAAACAAAATTTGTGATAAAAAAAAACAACAAAAACTTGGTCTTCAGTATATTTGGTTGCCTTGTTCTAAGTACAGTAATATGCACGACTAGGGCCGGTATCTTACTGCAGATATAGAGGAAGGGAACTATTACCATTCTTTTGCCCAGAGGAGGACCAAAAACTCCTTTTCTTCTTTTGTCCAGTTTTGACATAATTATGTTCTGGGTTTGAGCCGCCGTAGTCTGTGCTGAGAAGTTGATGATCAGCGGTTTGTAGACTTCCTTATTGAGTTGATTTAAGAGAAAATTCTACGTAAGAGGAAATGTAAGTCAGGGTTGAAACTGTTTTGGTATTTCAGAATAAACAGTAACCATCCCTGTTGACAGACTCGAATTTAACCTTTCAGGTCATAATGATGCAAAGAGAATGTATCTTTTCATTTAAATGCCGAGTTATCTTTCTATAAGGTGAAGGTTTAAGTTATATGACTGAATTTTCAGAATGGAATTCCCCAGCTAGCAGAGGGCACGGCAGTCGTCCATAATTAAGATGTGTGTCAGGAGAAGCCTCTCGGAATCTCCCAGGGAGCCCTGGGCCACACGCTTCTTCTCCCCAACCCGCTCTCCCTCGAGGGCATATTCTTTCCCTAATTAAGGGCCAATTTGCTACAAAATCTTGAGGACATCACATCTTCTTAACGAGTGCTACCTGCCATGTACATACATGGACAAAAGAAAGAGCAAAGGTGGAGTATCTTTTTGCCCATTCCAGACCTTATGCACATTAATGGCTTAAAGATAACTGTTTATAGGATACTAGGTTTTTAACCCAAATATTAGGTAATAAACTATTTCAAGCAACTCCCTTTTCACTGCAGCATTAGGCACTGACCGTTATCATAATTAAGCAAGTGAGAAATCTGAAAGGAGCCACGGCGCTGCCCTCGTGAGCCCTGCAGCACCGAGGCGGGAGTCCGGGAGGTGGGTCCCCACGCAGTGAGGCCGAGGCCCGGCGCGGGCACGGCGGGACGGTCCGGGCTGGCTCTCGTGTCCCGCCAGCCCAGGGACAGTTGGCTTAAAATTCATTTTCTCTTCCATAAAGTGAGCATACTGTACAATGGACGCTCTTTAAAACCTTTCAGGAATTTTGTTCCTATCTGTAGTTACAAAAAGTAGGAAAGACAAAGTGTAAAATATAGAAATATACTTTTGTGCTTTTCATGATTAAAGTATCTGTTTTCATGACTGCCAAATTAAAAGCAAGAGATCATTTCAAGAGAAAAATGCTTTGAAAACAGATGATTCTATTATTTTTAAAAAATAAATTGTCCTGGGCCGGAGGGTTAACTCAGTGGTTCCGGCACCTGCCTCGCAAGCGCAAGGTCCTGAGTTCGATCCCTGGTAACCACATATAATGCTGGGCGTGGAGATACGCCCACCAACAATCAAGACTGCATACCACAATGCCGGACGTGGTGGCTCACGCCTGTCATCCCAGCACTCGGGAGGCAGAGACAGGAGGATTGCTGAGTTCGCGGCGGCTTGCCTGGGCACCATAGCGAGCTCAGGGCCAGCCTGAACTACAAAGTGAGACCCTGTCTCAAAAGCAAAAAAAAAAAAAAAAATTGTCCTGAGCAGCTACTGTCATGAAGAGATCTCATGACATCTACAATTAATATATGCTTTCTGTACTAGTGGCATAAGACTATTTTAAAAATATTTCACTTTGCTTGGCTGCGTGATACAGAATATAAATGTTTTGTTATAATACAGGTCAAATGGTGGGCGGGCAATACATTCTCATCCTACGGATGGGTGGATGAATGAATGCAGGTACTGCTGGGTGGCTGGACAGACGGACGGATAAACTAAACAATAATGAAAACGAGTCTTCAGCACCAGTGTAAGTGTTGGCATACAAAGTCCAGCAGTGAGCCTGGAGACTATTTAAAAGCAGAACTAGCTCTAACTATAATATATATAAATGGTTATAAACCAAAATCTCAGGGTAATTAATATTTGAAAACTCCTAGAAGCTGATGCATAATGTTAAAAATAATTAGCAATAATAAACTGAGTCTTTGAGCACTTCCTGTCTTCCTGGAAGGTGGTAAAGAGAATTAGGGGTGAGGCAACCACACTGTACCCTCCAAAACTAATATGATAGAAAAATGGGTCCCAGGATACTTAGTGTCATTCATACCAGTAATTTCAAGACTGGATTTACAGACAAATTTCATACCTGAGAAAAAACTGCCAGTATTTTAAAGGAGATTTAAATAATGCCAATGGAACTTTAAATAATGAATATAATCTCATAAATCAACAGAAAGAAAATAAATACAGTGTCATAAAAACAAAGGAAATTAAAAACTAAACAAAAATATAAATACAGAAGTATTTATACTTTATACTATTTATACTTTATACTCCTCATGTCCATCTACCTGAGATAAATCTGCAAAAAGTGATGCAGATTAGTAAATACAAATACAAAATATAGTTACAAGTTGGATATTTAGAGACACTTAAAGTACAAAGAGTAGTCAGAAACAGACCCTAGAAATGAAAATGAAAAGAAAGCAAAAAGAATGTAATGAAACAGGACAATACACTATAATTCTGTCTGTCGATTGTCATATATATTGTATGACCATGATCAATGTTTCCCTAAAGTCAAAAGTTGATAAAAATTGATAAAATATTTATAAGTACATTTTACTTTTTTTTTTTTTTTTTGAGACAGGGTCTCGCTTTGTAGTTCAGGCTAGCTCTGAGCTCACTGTATAGCCCAGGCAAGCCTCCAACTCAGCAATCCTCCTATCTCTGCCTCCCGAGTGTTGGGATTACAGGAGTGAGCCACCACGCCCGGCACTAAGTACATTTTACTTTTTACTATGATGCCTTAAATTATGTAAATGTTTTCATAAGTTATCATTGCTTAATTATCCTTATTCTTTAGTATACATTATCAGTTTATACTAAATATCAATATCTCTGATAAATCTCCAACAGATAAAATTCTACTAGGCCATTGAGAAAAAGTGTTTCTTGATTTTAACATAGAGCACTCTGAAAATTAAATACATGCTTATGAAAACTACTTGTTACTTTTATCAATTTAGTAACCAGCTTATATGTGTTAATTAAAATTATTCTACAAAAAGTATGTACTTACATGAAAGGGAAAATATTCAAATGCTAACAGAGCTAATATTTAAATGAAAAACAAAGTGAGTACTAAATATTTTATTTTGTGCCTATTATTTTAATAAAGTCCATTAACAACATGAATTATAAACCTGGTTCTATCACAAGATTTTTTTTTTTTTTTTGAGACAGGGTCTCGCTTTGTAGTTCAGGCTGGCCCTGAGCTCACTATGCAGCCCAGGCAAGCCTCGAACTCAGCAATCTGCCTGCCCCTGCCTCCCAAGTGCTGGGATTACAGGTGTGAGCCACCACGCTCAGCACTGTGGTATGTGGTATTGATTGCTGGTGGGTTTGAGTTTCCATGCCCAGCATTGTATGTGGTTACTGGGGATTGAACTCAGGACCTTGCGCTTGCAAGGCAGGCGCTGGAACCACTGAGCTAACCCTCCGGCCCTATCACAAGATTTTTAACCTCTTCAACGTATTTCCTCCTAGCCCATCTCTTTAGTAGGATTCTTTATTCTAAAATTTCATTATAATTCATTGAATTTTTATATGATATTTAAGGTATTGTTTTTCATTATTTAAAATCTGTATGACTAAATATGCAATAATTTGAAAACTACTAAATTTCCTGTTTAATCACTTCAATAAGATAAAATGTAAGTACTGCAGTTAGCATCTTATATGAATAATTTCTCCATAAAATTACTACATAAACATGAAACTTACCCAGCACTGTCTCAACATAATATTTTATTTCACTGAAAAACAAATGTTTGGCTTTCAGCCTCGCAGCTGTATGATTCACAATAAAACCAAGCCTCAATCACCTGGGACACTGCAATGTCCCTTAAGGGGACATTGTGTCAGTTTAATTTTTCTGAACAACTTACACTTATTGAAAAATCAATAATTTTACTTCTAGAAATCTAGGACTTGTTCCTCAGTAAATAAAAAGGGATGAGTACGAAGATTTAATCACAGGGCCAGGGATGTTGATCCCTGTTAAAGAAAAACAGTATTTAATAAGAAAAAGTTCACTGTAAACTGAGCATGACGGCACATGCCTGTGACTCCAGCCTTTGGGAGGCTGAGGCAAGAGGATCACCAGAAGTCCAAGGTCAGGCTGGACGACAAAACCTGTTTCAAACAACCACAACAACATCAAACAAAAAAGTTATATTTAAAGCAGAATACCAGAAAAGTTAGGAACTTGATAAATTATCACAAAAAATAGAGAAATATTATGATATTCTCAAAGTCATCTTGTAAAAGAATAATAAAATAAGAAAATATTTACAGCACACAGTGAAGTAGGGAAATATTTAAAATATAAGTTAAAAAAAAGCAGATTATAATTTATGTTACCAATTTTGTGAGAAGTAATGTTTTTATGCCTGGGGACTTTGCTGGCTGAATTTGGCAAGAAACAGAGCACCGAAACCACATTTTCCTCTAATTAAGGCCTTCATTTGTGTCAAGTCTCCGTTCTGCCTGGAGATCGGCTTTACGTATATTTCCAATCTTTTTGAAAAACTCTGGCCGACCTCACACCTGGTCCGACCCCCAGATTCTCTCCTGCCCTCCTCCTCTGCTTCGGGGCTCCCTGACACCTACACACATTCAGGCCCCGAGGGACCCAGCAGGCCCGTCTGCTGAAGAGGAGACTATTCAATAAAGGAGCGGTGCCTGGACCATTATTTAACCGTATATCTGAAAGTATCGTGGAAGTATTAAAGAATTAAAATTTTAAAACAAAATCAATACAGAATGAGGACAAATATTGTCATGAGCTGGGGAATGCGAGAGAACTGGGAATCGGAGACAGACCTGGCCACGGGTAACGTTTTCCTGCTGTCCGGGCTGGAGAAAACCAGCGAGCTGGGGGACAAGGTCTGAACCGGACCTGTGACACGAGCCGCTCTCCTAACGACCCAGCGGGCCCGACTGCAGAAGTCACTGAGCAAAGCTGGTCTTACTGCTACACAGCAATCCTTTACATGTAAAATGCTTAGAAAACTTAACATCAAGTGCCATGAACTAAAACACTTCTTTTACAGGGATATAATGTTCACTTGCTGAACTCACTGAACAACTTGCTCTTATTAAAACACAGAAACAAAGGGGACAGCAATTTAATGATACCAAATGGCATCATCACGCAACAGTGGCAGCTGAGAGTGTCAAAAGTAAAATGGGGGGATGTTAGCCAGGGGTAGTATCTTTAATCTATTTTGTAAAATAGGTAGTTACCCCCAAATCTGTGGCTGATACAAAACACTTGAGTATGTCTTAAAAATTATCTAAGCATACAAGTTGATCAATAGCATTCTTAGGAATATTATATACACTTTAACATTTAGATTTCTAGGGTACTTACAATTATATAAGAACTCTTTCCAGTTCCTGTTGGGCCCACAAATATCAAAGGCTTTTGATGAGTCGTCAGCAAACTCATTAGCGTAGAGTATCGAATTGTGTCCAGAGTTGGCACAATGATTTCATTGAACAGCACGTCTTTAGGGATCGGAGGGGCATCTTCCAGTTTCTTTATCCACTGCTCCCACCTTCCTATGCCCTGTTCACAGGGAACAGCCAGAATACGAAGGTTGGCACATTCTCTGGTTTCCCTGTCACGCAGAAATGACCGAGACTAATCCGCCCCGATGGCTATATATTTTGTTTTATGAAACATTTAACAGTTGGAAAGATAAATTCTACATGTAACTTAGACGGGAATCTGGCTCTTAGATGAATAAAAATGGAGTGACAATAAGTCCTCTCATGTTTTGATGTCTTAAAACTTCTGCTTGTGCTAACCCAAGATGAATTATAATAGACAAATGTTACATTCTATAACATCATTGAGAAAATTTGACTTTGATCACCCCATGTTAACAAACGGAGAATTTCTTCTTTAGAGGAACAACGCACACTGCTTGACTTTTATAATATTTGTAACATCAGATTATCATTTCAGGCAAGGTTTATTTTTATAACAATTATAATTGCAATATAAATGTAATGTATTCAACCACGTGTCAGTATTTGGCTCACCAGTATTAACTACACTTACATTATGGTGTTATAAATCAAGGTAACAACAAGGTTTTGTGACTATTATGTTACTATTATGCTGTATCTTTATATTCATTAAACTTGTGAATGAAAAATTTTAATTTTCTGGGACAGAAAACATAAAAAGTTTCAAAAATATGCCATTTTCTCCCTAGGGGAAAAAAAAAATCACTGCTGCCCATTCTTACTATAGTCTAAAACCTAAACTCTTAGCTGTTCAAAGTGCATCAGAATTCAGACCCATCCTTCCCTCATCTCATACACCCCAAGCCACCTCCACCAAACCCTGTGCCACCCGGGACCCTGGCACATAGTGGCACACGGCTGTCCTGAAGACGATGCAGCTTGCTGAGGGCACCCTGTGCTTTCCCCATCTGTGCTTCCCAGAGCGGAGCCGTGCATGTGGCAGAGATATTTCTGAGGGTACTGAATTAACATCAGTTTGAAAACTATATTGCAAGTTCTAGAACGGATGAAGAGATTCACACCTTTCCATATTCTTTTTTTTTTTTTTTTTCTTTTGAGACAGGGTCTCACTTTGTAGTTCAGGCTAGTCCTGAACTCAGTATGTAGCCCAGGCTAGGCTCAAATTCACAGCAGTTCTCCTGCCTCTGCCTTCTGAGTGCTGGGATTACAGGCCTAAGCCACCACGCTGGGCACTGTGGTGTGTGGTTACTGGGGATCGAACTTGGGACCTTGCACTTGCAAGGCAGATGCTGGAGCCACTGAGCTCAATCCCCAGCCCCGCTTTTCTATATTCTTGATAATCTTCCCAAACAAGTACCTTGCGCCACCCTTACCTCGGTGATAAACTGATAATCATAGATTGTCCCTTTCTCGGGAAATGGGACAGTTAGTGCCTTGGAGGAGAACTGCTCTGTTCCACTCTGTAACTTGAAGCTATTTCGAGTTAGCTCAGAAATCGGACCTTCCATGAGTTCCCGGAGAATCTTATTAAATTTCAACCGATCGTCATCTGTACAAGAAGCACCAACGGACCAGGTCAACGAGAAAATAAAAATGCCCTGCAATAGAGAGATGGGAAGACAGGGGGCGCAGTCAGGGAACTCCGGTCCCGCCCTGCAGCGCGCTTCAGAGTCTGCGAGGGACAAGCAGCTGACTCAGTCAAACGTCAGAATAATAAGGTTACTTTTCCCAAATTGCACATCTTATAAAATCCTAAAGATAATACAAGCAAAGTATAAATCCTAGCCATACTTAAGCTTTGGAATGGTCAATATAATAAAACGTATGCTGTTTTACTATATGTATATAGCAGGAGCTTGATATTGAAAGGAACACTGAGAACACTTTCTTTTTGAGACAGGGTCTCGCTTTGTAGTCCAGGCTGGCCCTGAGCTCACTATGTGGCCCAGACGAGCCCGGAACTCAGCAATCCTCCTGCCTCCGCCTCCCGAGTGCTGGGATGACAGGCATGAGCCACCATGCCTGGCACTGTGGTGTGTGGTTCTGATTGCTGGTGGGCGAGAGTTACCACGCCTGGCACTGTGGTGTGTGGTACTGATTACTGGTGGGCATGAGACACCATGACCGGCACTGTGACATCAGGACCTTGCTCTTGCAGGGCAGATGCCAGAATCATGAGCTAAGCCCCCGGCTCTCTATGTATTTTCTTGCTTTCTTCTTCCTGTAGTGATGCCCATCCACACATCTGCTCTCCTATACACACATATTTAAAGTCGCACTCATGAAAAAAAGAAAGTTAAGTGGGAAAAGTGGGAAATCATGGTTGGAGGGGAGGTAAATATTTGGGGGATGGAGCGTCTCTGCGGCTGGCCAGGTGGCCCATGGTTTGTGTTTGATCTGGGCGATCCTGGCCCCTCCAGCCAGGCAGGAAACTGTCCACAGCACTCGGGATCTGGGGCCCGACTTTTCCCCGGTCTGTGGCACCTGCCAGGCCCTGAGTCCGGTGCCCAGAGCGGGCAGGATGAGGAGCTCCAGGAAAGCAGGGGATTCTGCTCCGGAGCGGGAGGCAGCGGCCCTCACCTCGAGCAGAGAGTAAACTTCCTGGTCGCTTCGCTCTTTCACTTTGGCTTCATCAGCAAAAACATCCATGAAGCAGTCTATTAGATTCATTAAGGATCGGACCAGGTTAGTGTCTGTCGTAGGAGACAACTCCTAAAAAGCCAGAAAAAAAAAATAAAACAAATTTAAATCAGGTGTGCGACGAAGTGGCGTCAGCAGGGCTTACTGACCGCACCGGAGCTGAGCAGCCGCAGTGTCTATGGAGAACTCCTGTGACACTTCTCGAGTGGGCAGACTGAGCAGGCCCGGGACTCACAGGGGGAAGCCTGACCCCTGAGCCGCTCATGCCAAGTCTCAAGTTGAAAAGATATCACCAGTACCTGTTAGTTTAAGCCAAGACGCCAGCACTATGCTAGATGAACTTCGTAAATCAAAAACACTCGAAGCCTTTTAGTAAAGGCAATCCGTCTGCATGCCAAATGCTTAATCAACACAATCCATCTCAAGAACTTGTAAGTGCAGGAATAATTAGCCCCGCCCCAGGAAGCGCCTTCCAGTTCTCCAGGTCTGCAGGAAGCTCACCGGAGCACCACGCGTGCCGCGCACTTTGCTCGCTGACGTCAGGCTGGCGATGTGTAGATGAGTGAAAAAGCACGAGCACAGGAGCAAGCTGTGCACAGCCAGCGGCCGGCCCCCCCAGCTCTGCCCGGCCTCTGGCCTGGCACTGCCCCGCAGTGAACGTGGTGCGTGAACCCTAACTCTCCGAGGCCGACCCAGAAGGCCAGAAGCAGCTGGAGGCAAAAGTGATGCAGTGTGTAGCTCAGGACAACAGGACGTTGTAACACAAGTAGTTATCGCTGCAGAGAAGACAGATACTTGGGGCTACAAAGCCAGAGCGGCTCGTAACTGCTTCCTAGTTTATCTTCTTGCACGTGGCGGACTAAACCCACGCCTTCGGCATGCCGGTCAAGCTCTCTCTCGACTGCAGAGCTACTGCTATGGCTTGTACCTAGACGCCTCACTAAGCCTCACTCGGTCATAGGTGGCTTCTTCGGAGGTGGCTGAACCTAGCATGTGGGAGGCTGGGATTAAGGGTGTGTGATTACTAACCACGGACTGGCTTAGCACTACCTAACCCCAGTACCTGGATAAGAGGCAGAAATAGGTAAGATAAAGGGGTTAGAAAGACGCTGTTCAGGCCCCTTGTTGCTTTTGCTTCTAGCGGGCATCATGGACTGTCGCTCCTGGGACGCGGCTTCTCCCATGTGCACCTCTGATTAGAGCCAGCTGACTATGGACTGAAACTTACACAACTGTTAAAGCTAAACAAACCTCCCTCTAGCTTTGGGGGTCATGCGTTTTTGTCTCAGTGATAAGACAGAAGTAAACAGCATAGCTATATTCCTAAAACCTTTCTACTTTTTAAAAAATTTTAAGACAAATTCTCAGTACATTGCCCAGGCTGCACGAAACTTGCAATTATCCTATGTCAATAACCCCAAGTAACTGGGATGACAGCTGTGTGCACCACGCCTGGCCTCATTTCTCTGAGAGACAGAGATACAGAGGGAAAGAGAGAGAACAAAAAAGTACATTTCAGAAAGCTTTTATTAAGAGTTTTCTGTTTTGCTATAGAAAGGATAAGAGCCAATTATTTATAATACCTAAATTCTGACAGTGCTAGGGAAAAAAGAACAGAAGTCCTACAGGCTCTTTTATTATGACCTTCCTTCATAAATGTCTCACTTCTTGGACCTAATTACTTCATATGTCTGAAGTACAGGGACCTTTGAGTTACGACTGGCCTGACATACAGAGAACTCGGGTTATGACCGGAATTTTAGTTTTAACTGACAAAGTCTTGAAACTGGACCTAAATGGCAGCCGCTTGTACTTCCAGAGGCCCTCAGGTACGGATGGGACGCTTCGAGAGTCTGGAAGGAACCGGCAGCAGCCTGCCCTGCGCGGGGCTCACTGAGAGGTCCTGGGCTGACGGCTCTTTAAGGCATCAGAGAGACTGAAGGTGGCGAGAGGAGCCCCAGGCTTCACGGACCACCTCACCGCCAGCAGCCCCCAGGAGTGAGCTGAGTCCCCAGGTCAAGGGCCCACCGTGTTCTGGTTAGAGCCAGATGCTCCCGAGGGAGCAGTGAACAGCCACTTCCACGCAGGGCCTGGTCTGCGCTCTCCTGTGGTGCCCTGGTCTCTCTGGTCCAGAGCGCGGGCTAAGGTCTCCGTGCTCCGAACCACCGAGGGAGACGGACACATGCCGGACCCGACTTCCTCAGAGCGTCTCGTGACGCTGACCTCTCCCTCTGCAACATCCTCGTGTCTCCGTCCTCTCGTGTAAATCACGGGGCGCCTGATGTTCTGGCCTTTGCTACCTTTCCCTCGGGGCTGGCCCTTTGCGTAATCCACATTAGCATGGCTTAAAACTCCATCTTCCAGATCTGCACCTTGAGACAAATTCCTTAAGGTTTCCGACCACGTCTCCAATAGCAAGAAAAGTACGAGCCCCGCCTTCCTGTACTCACTGCTGAGCACACAGACTAATAAAAGTAAGTTGAGAAATATATTGTCTCTTGGCCGATGATATAAGGCAACACTAATTGATATATTTGGTTAGTTCACATTCACCTTTCACATTTCAATCTTTTTTAAATTGAATTCTTCATTGGTACATTTTATATATAGCTCACGCTCACACTCAACATTGGAGAATTTGTACCAGTATATGACACAAGTTCGTTCTCATTTTTACGCACATCCCTACCCACCCACAACCCCCACCCCTTACATACGTGCTATTTCTTTTTCTTTCCAAATCATATTTATTCTTTCCTCTCATTATGTCCCCCACCACATTCCCTTTGAGTATTTCCTACTTTACAAAATCTATCCTACATTCTAGAACTCATTTATATTGACAGGTTCTCATACCAGAGAAAAGATATGGTATTTACATATCTGGGATCTATGGCAAAAGAAATCACATTGCAATCTTAAGCCCCCGTCTGCCTTACCTGTGTGTGCCTTCTAATAAATTCCACAGACACGGGGACCATCCTGTCAAACAGGCCCGCTATGAACTCCTTCTGCAGGGCGCTGAGGGCAGCGGGCAGCAGGTTCAGCCAGGACAGCATCAGCGGCCTCCAGCCGAGGGTGTGTGGCTCCATGTAGATCATCCCGCACCTGGAAACCTGAGGAACGGTCAGTGTTAGCATCGAGGTAACAACACATGGCGGCCACGTGGCTCTGCGTCCAGGCTGGCTGGCCCGGGGCTGGCAGGGACAGGTGCTGGGTGACGGCTGACGCCCTCGTGGGCACCGTAGCAGGAGGAGGAGGCGGCCGGGGACCAAGTGACCCATATCGGATCCCATCCACCTCCTTTGAGATGCTTTGCAGTGCTGCGAATTCCAAAGACCACGTTATGATCCTCAGTTCCCAGCTGCCCTCGTGTGGTGCCTACTATGCCACCTGGTGTGCAGTACCCAATGGGCTGTGTGCCAGGCCACGTGCTGAACTCGAGGGTCGAGATGGGGAAAGAAAACTCTCGGTCCCAGCCCTGGACTGCGGTAGGACCCGGCGCGGGTGTCCTCACGCCTTCAGAGGGGCCTCGGAGGCCACTGCGTGACCTCGGTGCCTGTGGACGCTACCGAATGAGCCGGGATAGGGAGGAAGACGACCCGTCCTCTCTGGCTAGGCGTGTCTGTGGCAACAGACGTATCTGGGCTTTGAGAACCACAGATCCTTCTTACCACGAATGCTAATGTTTTCCATCTGAAGTCAAAGCTCCGACATGAGCAAAAGCATCGCGTTCTGTAACTGACAACCAGCCGGCTCGGCCGAGAACTCACAGTGGCAGGAGAAGCAACTTCCAGGTCCATTGGCTCGAAGATCAGATTCATCTGCGGCGGCATCGGAATGATTTCCCCGCTCATCAGACACAGCTTCTTGTTGTCGTCGAGCACTGTGTTCATATTCTCGATCCAGACTGCGTCCACGGGCCCGTCGAAGATCAGCCACTTCCTGTCTGGAGTCTGATTTGTGCATGTTGTAAACAAAGAGCAAGAGTGTAATATGGGAAACACTTTAAAATTCAAAAATATACAATCAATTTAAATTATACAACTAATTATATACAATTAATTTTATACCAAAATATACAATTAGTTTTACTGTGACTATACAAAGCTACCCTTTGAGTGTGTGTCCTTGTACACACACTGACACAACTTGTGCTGGAGGAGGCTGAGCGGGACCTGTGACCCCAGCCGCGTGGGAGGCTGAGGCAGGAAGACGACAGGCTCCAGCCCTGCTTGGGTGATTTAGCAAGACCTGATCTCAGAATCAAAATAAAAGCGAGCCGCGGCTATAACTCAGTAATCGAGAGCCCTGCGCCCGATCCCCAGTTCTCTGCAAGAACAGCCAATACATGCAAGGACAAGACAGAAATATCTCATCTTTTACTGAGGTCTAGTATTTTCAGTTTTTCTGAACTCATATTTCTAAACAGAAGTTCCATTCAGATTTGTGTGTTCTTAGCAAATCACAGTTTGGTTTTAATGCACATCCTACTGACAGGCTCTTCCAGGCCAGTCGCTAAGGTGTGAGGCCTGAGTTTTTCTTTCCTTCATTGGATGAGTTTACACCATGTGGCCTGAGCTGTCTTATGATGGACCTAACGCACACAGCCCACCCCTGTTTAATGAATATGAAAATATTTACAAGTTGTCCTGAAAATAGTAAACGCTCAGCACACACGGACCATGTCGGCTGTAACCGAGGGCACGAACTCCATTTCTGTGTGGATTCTTCCTCTGGGCTTTGGTTGATGACCTGTCTGGTTCACCACCAGAGTATGTGGGTCCGAGCGGACGTGGAGGAGGGTCAGAACCGCTGGGTGCGCTCTCAGCTGTGGCTGACCCATTAGTCCAGGAGACAGACGGGGGTCACCGGCCTGAGGACAGGTGAACCCCAGAGGTGTCTCGGGAACAACGTCCCCCGGCCGCGCTCAGGACCTGTCACTCTGGGACACACCGTCCCGTCCATGATGCCTCCCAAGAGCCCATTCGAGAAGCACAGGCCACACAGCTGGGGCCGGAGCAGGTGCAGCTGTGACGACCGAAGTGTCCACGTCACCGAGAGACTGGCTGTGCAGCTCTGGCCCAGGTGCCTCACGGTGGCAAGACAGGCAGGACCCAGGAAGCTGTCTTGGTGATCCCCAGCCCCGGCCGTCACCCCCTGGGCCTCATGATCACTAGGGGAATGCTGGGCTGCTAAGATCTCCACCCCAGAGGAGCCCAAGCCAGTGGTGCACACCTGTAACCCCAACTACCTGGGGCGGGACGGCTGCGGTCTGAGGCCTCTTCTCAAGAGAAAACGAAAAGGCCTGAGGAGGCGGCTCAGGGCTCCGGGGACGCACACGCGCAAAGCGCAGGCCCAAAGGGGCGCTACCGAAGGGGCCACGGGCGCACCTGCTCCTCGGCTGCTCCTCTTCCGGGGTCCAGCCCGGGAGGGCGAGTCACGAACCCTCAACCGCTGCGTTCCCACCCCCCCTTCTCCTGTGCACATCAGCGCAAAGGCACCGGCTGGCCCCGTCTACCCTATTGCATAGAAGCCCACATGGTTCTTCACAGAAACACTGCCACGCGGCCTTGTGATGGGCCCTAAACAAAAGCTCAAGTGTAAGTACAAATGCTCATTTGAGAAAGCTGAAGAAATCGGAGACCGGTGAGCAGCAAAGAGCGTGAGCTTTCGCACATGGACGCGACGCGAAGCGCCTGCACGCACCGGGGAGGAGGCGAAGGCCCGGAAGCTGACGGCGAGGACCCCGTCCGACCACTCGTGGGACACTAAGTCGAACTGTCCGTACAGCTGCCCCATCGTCACGGACTTGGGGTTCAGGACCGTTATCTGAACCTTGTTTTCTTCCATTAGCCCCTGGATGAAAAAAAAAACCAGTCATTTCATTTATTTTGAAGAACTCTGTATTTGCTTATAGAAAACACGCTTGTGTGTATAGAAAATCCTAAGGAATCTATAAACAAACCACCAGAAGGAATGAAATCACAAGGTCAAGGTATAAAACCCACCTGCATGTTATCGGCAATGCAGTGAGAGCTGGAAGGTGACATTTTAAGGTCTAAAGGTACCTTTATAATAGTATGTAATGCTCATGAAATACATTGGGAGAAGTTAGTAAATGTTGCACAAAATCTGGAAGTCTCAAGCTCCGAAACAGAAGTTGACAATTTGATTTTGCAAAGGGCCATGTTATAGGCTTTCCAGATTTCCTTTTTTTTTTTTTTTTGAGACAGGGTCTCGCTTTGTAGTCCAGGCTGACCCTGAGCTCACTATGTAGCCCAGGCAAGCCTGGAACTCAGCAATCCTCCTGCCTCTGCCTCCTGAGTGCTGGGATGACAGGCGTGAGCCACCACACCCGGCACTGTGGTATGTGGTATTGATTGCTGGTGGGCAGGTGCTGGAACCACTGAGCTAAATCTCCAGCTCCCAGATTTCCTTTTTTAACAAAATGTTTTAAAACGTTAACACCACTGGCCAGTAGACAAAGGAGGCTCTGGACTGAATGTGACCCCCGGGCAGCAATCTACTGAACTTTGCTGCAGAAAGATCTCTGAGAAGAAGTTACATGCTGGAGAGACAGAGAAATATGTACTTCTCCGGGGGGGGAAAAGCTTAATACTGATAAATTATCAATTCAGGGCAGAATCCTGGAAGCTGATCCTATGGTATTATTACAAGAGATGTTAACATCTTTGGGGCATGAGGTTTTTAATTTTTAATTAATAGACTTTAGTTTTTAGAGCAGTTTTAAATTTACAGAAAAGCTGAGTAGAAAGTACTGAGACTCTGAAATATTTCCTCTGCCTCCTGGACAGCAATTTCTCCAATTATCAACAGCTCATGGTACAGGGTTATATCAGTGAGTTTATACTACTCCATTATTATTAACTAAGGTCTGCAGTTTAAATTAGGGCTGAGTTTTTAAAAAAAATTTTATCTTTATTGGTACATTGTATATATACATCATATCATGATCACACTCAATACTGGGAAGGCTCAGTTTTGAGGTAATATAATTCTACAAGTTTTGCCAAATGCTCTAATGTCATGCTTCCAACATATCCGTATGATATGGAATAATTTCATTACCCTAAAACTACACTTGGCCCATATATTCCTAAGGAATCACACACACACACACACACACACACACACACACACAAGGTGAGACAGAAACAACTTAAAGACACAGAAATAATGCTAATAAAAGAAGCTCAAGTTCTTTGCCTATTCTCTGTGTCCAAGAATAGCTCAGCATCACCCTGCAAATCCAGAAGCACAGGAAAGCTCTATTATCTTCTTAACCAGGAAAGAGTTGCCACCGGCCAACAAAGGGTTTTAACTGAAGGCCGGAGTGGAGCGACGGCTCCTGCGCCGTGGCCAGGGAGGGGCCACCGCCCTGTACCACAGTGTCACTCTCAGCGTGTTCGGGTGGCAAGTCACTCAGAACTCAAAGGACCAGGACACCTGCTCCTGTGGTCGCTTTCACTTAATCTATGAGCAGTGCCATGTCTTGTCAATAATTAGTGCATGATCAATAAGAGAAAAAACAGGAAGATCGCAAATAAATGAAAGACAGGAAGAGGAAGCAAGCAACACAGAACATAGAAAGGGTAAAAAAGAATGAAAAAAGGGGAAATAAAGGAAACACAATGAAGGTATAAAAAAATGGGTTACAGAAATAACCACATATCAGTTTGAATGATAATACAAAGTTAGATTGCCCTGTGAGCAGATCAAATCTTGTTTTCTTCCATTAGATTCTAAATTAAAAAAAAAGAGCAAAATGATATTCTTGAAATGTTCAATGAAAGGCAATTTGAACATTTCAAAGCTCAATGAAAAGAAGATTCTAATGAATATTCAATGATCACCAAGCCCACATAGGCCACAAACACTAAAATACACGAAAGAGAAACATTGCACAATACAAGGAGAACTTAGTAGCAGTACCATGTTAGGAGAGGTGAAGACAGCCTATTCCCTTAGCATATCCTAGGAGGCCAAACATTTGGTTCACTTAAGAAGTGCAAACAGGGCCAGAGATTTAGCTCAGTGGTTTTGGCACTTGCCTAGCAAGCTTAAGGTCCCTGGTTCAATCCCTGGTAACCACATACAACAATACCGGGTGGTGCCTCATGCCCACCAGCAATCAGTACCACATACCACAATGCCAGGCATGGTGGCTCACACCTGTAATCCCAGCACTCAGGAGGCAGAGGCAGGAGGATTGCTGAGTTCGAGGCTTGCCTGGGCTTGTAGTGAGCCCAGGGCCAGCCTGAACTACAAGTGAGACTCTGTTTCAAAAATAGAAGTGTGAATAGTCGTTAGTTGCTACATATGCATATAAGCATACACTATATGCAGGCAGACTCAAGCACACATATATACACATTCTACTGATTCCACAGTACCCTATAAAAGTTTTCATCACAAATCTAACTTCCTGGGGGAAAACACTCTCCTAGAAGTATTAAAAGAAAACTTTCAGACTTCTCTGTATTCTCAGTTTTTCTGCAATGTATATGCATTACCTTTAAATTAGAAAAAGGAAATAAAAGGTCAGAAGGTACATTTGTGGCACATGCCTTCACATACTGAACTTCTTAGGTGCTTCATTTTACTTAATTTTATTTTCTCTTTGGCTCATTTTTCCTGTGATTTGAAGTTCAGCTTTGGACAGTGTCTTCTAAAATGATCATACACACAAAGCAGAGAATAAACCAAGCACATTAATGACACATACCTTCTCGCAAATATCATTCAGGGCACCGGCTAAGACACGGTAGGCACTGGTTTTCCCTCCAAATGGTTCTCCAACAATCATAAAGCCATGACGCACAATCATCATTTCATATATCTGAAGAATCTTCTCGGAGAAGAATTTGGTCATTTGCAAATTCATGGAGACACAGTTGTCTCTGATAGCTGCCAGCAAATCATTGTAATCTGGTTTTGGTAATTTCACCCCAGGAAATAAATCTGAAGTAATCCCCTGAGAACAGATGAGTTGGAGATTTTACATTTTATATATTTATATTAAACACACAAATTTTTATATTGGCTGAAATCTGTACCTAAAGATGGAAGGCAAGTCATTAAGTAATAATAGGTTGAACTTTTTCTTGTTCTCTGCTAGAAGTTTCTTAACTTGAACTTTTATATTTAGTTTTATCATTTTTTAAGTGAAAAGTTGGAGAAATGATGCTGCATGACCTTAGGGCCTATTACCAAGCCTGTTGTCTAGGTAGAAAGTACCAGATACATCAATACCACTCAAAACGAGGAGTCAAGAAACAGACTCTCACGTGCACAAACGACTGTGCCAGCTCAGACCCGAGGGCAGCTCGGCCCCGGAAACACAGACCCCAGACCGAGGAGCCGGCCCTGCGGCTGTGTGCACCTCATGCACACACAAGCATCAGCTGGTGGATTTTCGCAGATCCCCCACATGGTGTGTGTGGTGCCCCCGAAAATGCAAAGCCATGCACAACCTTGGAATGTGACCTCCTATGAGCACAGGGCCTTATCCGTGTAGTTGTGAGTCATGTCACGCTAGATCAGGGAAGGTCCTACGCCCGGGACAGGGTCCAGCAAAGAGAACGGAGAGAGTCAGACAGGATCCTGGGCAACCACGCCATTCCGGGCCTGAGGCTGGACGGCCGTGGGCGCAAGCCAAGGCCTGAGGGACTCAGGAAAACACTGAGAGCGGGCAAGAGGGCGAGAACCCGTCTCCGGAGCCTGTGCAGGGAGCGAGGCTGGGGCCCCATGCTTGCGGTGCTTTGCTCTGGGAGCCCGCGGAGACGAAGCCTGTGAAATCACATAACGTCCATTTAGAAAGAATGCTGATGTCACGGGTAGCGTACACGAATTCATGAAGATGATTATGAGGTCTGCGGAACTGGGCATCAGAGACCAGGAAAGCCGTGCGCACAGTCACCAACCGTGTGAGAGATGCGACTCTTTCTCCTCGGAAGGCCCAGACGAGACTTCGGGGCGCACTCCGGCCGGCCGTGCTCGGACCAGGGTGGGGGTGGGGCAGGTCGCCGCCCTGCTCTGGCCCCTGACAGACCTGCGCAGAGAGTTCACCTCCCTCCTGGGGCCGCGGGAGCAGAGGGCGGCGCCACACGGTGGACAGAGCCCGCTGCAGCCTGCGCGGGAGCATCCTGCTCCTGGTGCCCCGCCACCAGTGCCAGTTACTTTGCATTTTTGTGCCTTAGTTTCACCTTCTGTAAAACGGGGATTATGGCAGCACTGCCCCCGCGAATTCCACATGCGAGGATCTGCTTCATGGGATGTGGCGTGGGCCAGAGGTGCGGCTCCACGGCAGAGCACACGCTTAGCTTTGAGAGGCCCTGGTTTCACACCCAGTGTCCCATCTCACACACACACACACACACACACACACACACACATACAGTATACAAAGACATCTGTTCACATTTTCAGGGGCTCATGCACGTCCCTGAAAGAGGCCAGCTACGCGGTGCTCAGTGACCCAAGCAAGACCACTACACCTCAGCCTCCCGCCAGGCGCCGAACCGGAAACCTCTGAAGCGCCCTCCTGCTTGTCTCCGCGGTGGGGCGAGGACACCTGGGCCGGGGCAACGTCACACAGTGCACGGACGGTCCTGGCCCACGGGCACTTGTGCCAACTGGAAATATCACCTGAAAAACCCCCTGGTGCCCGTCCCCGCGGAGCGCACTGGCACAAGCTCCCATGCGGTGAGGTGTCTGCGTATCGGGGTAGTTCACGCCGCGCACCAGCGCGAGGGAAACCGAGGGGACTGTAGGAAGGAAAGCGCCATCTGTCCCTGCTGGTCCCCCGAAGCATCTGCAGGGCCGGCTCTAAGTACGAGGCGCGCTCCTGCTAACACGACCACGCGCAGCTGCTGTGGGTCGCTGACAGCAGGCCCGCCTAGCCGCAGAATCTCTTCCACGGTCACCGGGACAGACACAGTCTTCAGTCTATGAGCTGAAAGCCGAGCCCTGTGAGCCACGAGGCGGCATGCGGGAGCGGGGCGTCTAAGGTGCAGAGTCCCTGGTCCTCGGCGAGCTCCCGCCTGCCCGAGGGAGGGTCCGAGCGACCTGACAGGGTCTACAGTGGTGAACACTCCCCTGTCGCTGACTCTTGGTCTCGTCTTAAGTGTAACACTTCTGTCACACTTGGTTCTCAGGTAAAATCAAGTTCAAAAGTCTCATAAAAGCCATCTCAATCTTCTAAGGAAATGAAGCTCCTTAATTTTGGGGTCATTCTCTGAGCAGATGTCCACCGCTACCTATTCTGTGCCGAGGACTTGGGGTGTGCTGGCAAAGCACCTTCCACAGAGCCGACCTCACGGAACGTGTAAGTAAACCTCGCCTGGCCTGCTCATTGCATTGTGCAGTAAAATGTATGATTTCAAAACCTCAAGTTGCCGAATATCACCCGAAGCAACAAAGCTACCTGAACACACTTCAAAGACAACACGGAACCGTCTGTGTTTCTTTACAGAACAGGTTTGTCATAAGGAGCTTTGGAAACGTGGGACAGTTGATGCCTTCTTATAAGAGTCTGTTACATCAGAATAATGAATATTCTTACCTCAAAGAGCGGAAGATCATGGGCTAAAAATTTTGGCAGATTCACGTCCATAATAGATCTAAGCAACAAAATTTCTTCATTTTCATTTGGATATTTCAGCTGAAAGAAAAGAGTCGTGAGGCTGTTTGTGGCTGTGAACACGCGCCGGCTTCAGCTTGCTCGGACACAAACACCGCCCCCCACAGGCGCAGACACGGAGCCCGTATTTCCTCTTTTTGTTGAGTTGCTACTGTAGAAATGGACACCTACACTTGTTGAATGTCGATTAGTTCGGAATAGAACCCTGGACTGAACTAGCTACACGTTCGCAGCCCCCCCAAAGGGCCACTGGCCACGAATCTAATCTAATCTATCGGAGTGTAGGAGCTGCCGCTGCGCACAGTCTGCTCACCCGGGGCCTTTAAGACCCGCGGCTTCCTTGAAGATCACTAGAAGTGGACAATCATTTTGAAAAGAGGGATTATAAATTTGAAACTTATAAATGACTTTCTCTCCTTTGCCCATATTTTGATGCCAGGACCTTCGCTGTGAATGCAGAGCTCTGTACTGTTTTTCAGAACCCACATCAAGAGTGCACCCTCCTCCTCTCCCCAGCTCCGCCGTGCTCCCTCGGAATCGAGGGGAGTGGTGCTCCGCAGAGAAGCTTGTGGGGCGGCTCCCAGGTGCCACGCTCATAAATGTTGACGTCTGTAAGTCTGACCCATTTTGTTCTCATCTGCATCTAATTCAGAGTCACTGTTCTAACAGCCCATATTTACTGCAGCTCTTGAATAATGAGCTTAGCTTCCATAGTCACAAAACCCTCCCTCTCTTTTCCTATTCATCCACATCCGGTTCCCCACCAGGTAATGACTGACGAAACACAGCCGGGTCTGGCTGCCCCCGCAGCCGAGTGGAGACAGACGCTGCTCGTCCTGCTTGGTGACAAAGAACACGTTTAAGCAAACGAGTATGAAACTCCCCGGCACCGGCAGCAGCCTGAACTGACTGAGAAACAGCCTGGATTCTGAGCTTGCTGCTCTGGAATTACAGCTGTAACAGCAGCCGCGGAAGTAAAGTCCTCAGTGCTTCGCATCTCACCCCAGGGCTTCTCCTACCGTACACTGCTGTGCCGCAAGTGTCCTTCCCCCAGGTCCTTCTCCCTAATAAACACCTTGGGCTTACAGCCGGGCAGAAGCCTCGCAAAGGCCCCTGACCCCACGGTGTTGGCCTCAGCCTCTCCCGCCTCTTCCAGATCCCCAGTGCTAAGCCTTTGCTCTGACCCCTCGGACCACAAGGAAATTGGTGGCAGAAGCTTCTTTCTCCCTGACGGGTTCTTGTTTTGAAGCCAATGTTTAAATTCTCTCTTGATATAATAGAAACAGCTTCGAAATAGTCAACAACTCTACATTAGCTCTGACAAAGAATGATAGGTCCATGCGTAAGATTCATTTGCAGCCTGACTTTAATAGCGTGATTGATTCCATAGTCAAGATTTCAGGGCCGACACACACTGCAGCAAGTGTTGTGTTTCCCTTTATCGGACCACAGAGTGATCCCGACATGTCAGGTTAATACAAATTGGTGCTTCTAGGCACTTCTGTTTATTGCAAAAAACAATGACTTGAAGTTACGTTGGGCTAATGTGAAACAATATCACTGCTATCGCAATTCTGATATTATACAAGGTAAGAATGCACACCAATGTTCTTAATCATGTGGGATACATTTTAAAATCACATCTTCTACAATCATGAAAATTTTGTAAACTCCAAGGTCACATTTTACTGTGAAGTAGAGCCCACTTGCTGCCTTAAATATAGTTATATTTCATAGGCCTACAAAATATTTTCAGTCAAAATTTAACCAAGCCCTTAAAAACTCAGGTTTTTAATAAAGCTTTTACCTGATTAGACTATTTTAAATGCAAATTATTTATTGCAAATCAGTTGTTAGGTCAGTTGTCTACAACTGATAATTATATTAAGTCACAGGGTTTTGTGGCTTTATTATTTACTATTTCCTTTACAGTGATGCAGGTTCTATATATCACACGTCTCAATATTTCCTAGCAGTCACCAGGCATAATGGCACATGCCTGTAATCCTAGCACTCAGGAGGCTGAGATAGGAGGATCACTATGAGTTTGGGCTACACAGCAAGCACCTGTCTCAGAAAAATAAACAAAAATAAATTCTCAGCAGTAAATGATTTTATGCCCTGGTAGTACCCAGGTTTATGTGTTTCAGATTATGGAACAGTACTCAAATCACGAGTAATTACATAGATAAGGCTTTATAAAATTTCCTTTTCATGTACTTAAGATGACAAATGATTTCAGTACGATCACTGACTTTGTTCAGTTAATTACTGAGAGCGGCTCATCGCCCTGTGGAGGAACACGGACCAGCTTCCCCAAGGGGAGGTTCGCGGTCAGAGCCCTGGAGCGCCTACCTTCAGGTTCCCGGCGGCTGTGAGCACAGACTTCACGGCTCGCATCCCGTAGTCATAGTGATGCTGAGACGACAGCTGCTCTGAGCACAGGCGGTAGGTGGCCACGACTTTCACGGACAGTGGCCGAGCAGTGACAAACCCACAGGAGTACAGGACGATTTCTGCGATCATGGCGTAGTCAGGGACCATCATGGCCACCGTTCGAAAGAGAGCCTGGGGTGCACAGGGAGTGTTTTAACAAGGCAACCGCACAACAGCTGAGCCTGAGATGGGCAGGATAACCACCATCGGCTGAAGGGACAGAGAAAATGCAGTTGTACAATGGAGCACTACTCTGCCAGGAAGAGGAGGACCTGGAGTCGCGTGCAGGAAGATGGACGCACCTTGAGACTATAAAGCTAAGTGAAGTCATCAACACGTAAGCTTAAATAGCATGTGGTTTTTCTTATATGAGAAGCCTAAAGCTTAACTAAATTAAAGAACAAAATAAAAGATGATAGGAAAGAGGGATGCAGATCTTTTGCAAGTAGGAAGAGAACCAGGAGATGGAGGGCAGGGAGGGACTTGTACAGAATGAGGTATGGTGCGCATAGCCGCCGACTCTCATGACAAACGTAATCAGTCTTTGACAAACATGGGCTGCACAAATTTTTTTAAAATAAAAAAGACCATCACAGAAATAGCTCTGTATTTGCAATATGCTGTGGCTTTGCAGGTTTTCTGCAATCACTGAATTACACTGTTCAAATCATAAAAATAATTTAATCAACCGGTTTTCTTTTAGGCCCATATAATAAACATACCATAACTTTTGGTATAAAATGTTTGTGTATAAAAGTCAGGCATCGGCTGCGCTCTGCTCCACTCTATGGCAGGGGAAGCGCGGGGTCTCGGCCTGAAAAACCCATCCAGACCCCTCCTTTCCTCTGGCAGCAGAGCCCAGAACAGCGCAATCGTTCAGACCTGAGCGCCTGGGCAGCAGAGGTGCACACCTGCTGTGCCGCTGCACGTCCTCGGCTCGCAGGGCTCCTCTCATGGCCCGCTGCGCAGAGCCCCAAGGGCTCAGGGGACTGGCTGCTTCTGGCTCCTCCTCTCTCCCTGCCCGGGCCTCCGGTGGCCCATCCACCACGGCTTCGGAGTCGGCACACTCTCCTCTCCCTGGGGTGCAGGACCTGGCCAGCTCGGGCTGGCTCTTCTCCGAGGCTCCCTCCCCGGCACCCACTTCCTGGTGGACTCCGGGCAGCTGTGAGCTGGACACTGTTCCTTGCCTAGCACAGGGATCCTCCTGGCTCTGCTGGACTTGCGGCGGTGGGGATGATGCTGGGACTCACAGCCTGACAGTGGCTCCCTTCCAAGGGCAAATTTCTGAAAACCCTCCCTCGTCCTCACTCTCTCCAACACTTTATGACCCACAGGTATGTGCAGAGGTTGGAGGGCTGTGTGCGTTTCCTTGATGCAGCTCTACATGGGCCAGTCACACACGCTTGGGCACGGTATTATTCCACGCAGCAAGGGTCTATTTCGACACGCAGTTACATGAAGCCTCCTTGACACAGCAATTCTGGAACATATTTCCACTTTAAAGAAGCTACGTTTTAGATTGAAACTATTTGGAAGAATCAATACTGAATGATTATTTCAAGATCGTTAAATGCTTTTTTTTTTTTTTTACAGTACTGGAGATTGAACTTGGGCCCTTGTGCTTCCAAGGGACGCATGGTATCACTTGAGCTAAATCCCGAGTCTTCAAGATAGTTAAATGCTGAAACTGTAGTAAGATAGGCATATTCCACACCTCGCAAGGTCATGAAGCCAACAGCCTAACACACAGCTTTCAGGGGTGTTGTGGCGAGACAACAAGATCAAAGAAAATAACAAAATTGATCCTCGGCCTGCCATTTCATTCAACTGAAATCCAGCCCACTCCTGAATAAGTCAAAGTACAGAATCAATTCCCAAGTCCTCCGAGAGAAGTGGCAGAAGTTACTGCTTGAATTTTACGAGCTGCTCCAAGACGCCGGCCGCTAAGAATCCTAGTGATGCTCTCACCCTTCTCTGTCACCCTGGGGCAGCAATAGCGGAGCCATTATTCTGATCAACTCACTAAGACAAAGAGGGAGGATTATGCTTCACGCTGATCACTTCTATTTGAGTGTATTAAAGTCTTGGCATTTTATATTGACGTGTCACATACCCTGTTTGAGAATCCCAGGTTCAGGCTTAAAATATTTTTAAAGTATTGTAAGGTATATATCAATATTGAGTCTTTGGTGACGGATTCTTGATCAACAGGACACTGTGATGGGTTCCTTTCTTCCCTATACCAGTGTGTCTGTTTCACCATGTTCCACAACCCAGTCACTGTGGGAACTTGTGATGTACCTCGGGTGGTCGGAGGGGAATCTGTCACCCAGGTCCGGATGCTGATCCCCGAGTAGTCATTTGTTCTGTTGTAGAGAGTCTGTATCTGTCTGAAACTGAGCTGTCAATCGAGTCACCCTTATGCTTGTTTTAAAAAGTCAAGAACCACTTTTCAAGATCTGGACAGCAAATCCCTTCCATTCTGCTTTGGTTTTTCATGTATCCCCACGTGGGTAAAGGCCCTTGCTTCAGTCTGTCCTCCAGATTACACCACATTTTTGAGGCTTTCTTCCTTCTGTTCCTTAATGGTAACCTTTATTAGTAGAACAATGATAGTAATTCACATAACACATTGGCAGGATCTTACTTGAAGATCTTCTGGTTCTCAAACTTGGAAGAGTCACAGCAGCTACCTGAGCGAGATGTTCATTTACTCTGTCTACCTCAAATTTCTGGAAATTATAACACTTTCCAGAGGGCAGAGTATTGACAGGGAGAGTGAAAGGGGCGGGGACAGGATCTGCAGGATGGAGACAAGACTTCTGTGAAATGGAGCCCTGAGACTGCTGGGGAAGGTGAGAGAAGTTTCCAGAACATTCTGATGACTGCTAACCATACCCAGCTGCCCTTTGCTTCTTTTTTACTATGAATATATTACTGTTTCCTTTTGAACTTGTTAGGTATTTCAATGTACACTTGAAAACAAATGCTCTGTGGCAGCTCAATAGGAGGAGAAACAACAACTCAACAGAAGTGCTGAGACACAGAACAGCTTTGGGCTTTGTGGAGAAGGAAAGCGCATTCCCCAGAAGCACAGGGCGCTCGCGCCAATACTGCTCCCCATGCACACTGTGGGGAAAGTCTTCGAGGGGCATTAACAGATTCAATGAATAATCCAATAATGGTTTCCAGCTTTTTATGACCAGCTACTCAGTGTTGTTTTCCCTGCTTTTATAAATATTTATGCATTCAAGTTGAGTCTACTGAATAAAAGAAGAGCATAAGTGAATGGGTAATATTGCTGCTACAAGAACAGCTTTCCAAAAGAAAACAGCAAGGGAAAGACACAGAATGCTTCTTAGAGAAAGGAGTCAGCAGTTTCCATGTTTTAAATCACACTTTCCTCCTGCAGGCAAAGCTCTAAAACATATGAAGTAGGACATGTGGTGGAGGCCAAAGTACTTGCAACAATCAGTCGTAGCAAAAGTCTTTCAGTGGAAAAGACAACTTGTCCCTTCAGTCTGAGGAGCTGTCGGTCTCTGACCCCTGAAGGACAGGGTCAGGAGGCCCCATCTTGGGACCCCCAATCACCACTGCATTATTTATTTCCCAGAACCATGCAGTTCACTGGGAAAGAATAGAAAATGGCTACCGAGAAGACAGGAAGGCATATTTCACTAATAATCAACTAAGTCATTTATCAAGCGAAGGTTCTAGTCTATTTGATCGGGGCAGTGTTTTCTTCTCTAACAACGAAAACATCAGCGCTCTGCATCAGTGAGAACTGTGAACCACTGTGGGAGGCGGACGGCATGAGGAGGCAGTTCTGCAACAGTCTTCTACAAGTCTAGCTAAGAGCGCGTCTAGAAACAGAACGGCTCTAGGCACAACTGTCCGGTGCAGCCTTACCCACAGAGCAGGAAAACTCAAAGTCACTTAAGTGTTCAGCAGCAAGAAAACTGGGTGAATTTATTTATAGCGTGACCTATTGCTAAAGATGAGAAAAGGCTCGTGCTATAATATGAACTTGAAAAATTCCCACTATAGACTATTGTCTGACTTAAACATTGTTTTTTAAAAAGACAGGTAAAACTGGGGTCACTTAATGCAAATACAATGAAGTAGTAGGATAGGTACCATCTTAGAATTTGTGTATGTTTTCTAATGTGTTACACTCAGCCTTATTTGAAAACTGTATCTGGGGTACATCCTTGTTTTTACAGCATGCAAAGCTTTGAAAACTATCATCTAGAACAATTTTCTAAAATATTATAACACCTCAACGTGTAGATACAGTCCTGGGATAGTAATTCTTTCTTTTAGGAAAGACTAACACTTTGTAAACTGTCAGGAAAGGGAGTGGAAGACCCGACCACATCACCTCCGTACCTTCAGGTTATCCGGAAGTTCCGACCGTCCTGCATAGCCAGGGTTCATTGTTATAAAGACGGCGCATGTGTGGTCAAGTTTTAGTTCAGTTCCTTCAAATACCAGGACATCAGCCCCTGCGTTAATGCCTGCGGGTAATCAAGAAGTGACTCAGCAGTGGCCCCTGCGGAGCATTTCACAGCACCTCCCCTCCCCCACACCTCTTCCACCCCTCACACAGCGCACAGAGAGCCTCTTCCCTCACCTCTTTGGATAGTGAGGATCTGTTGCGCAACCACAGAAAGTACTTCCAAATCGATTCTGTTAAACTCATCAAAGCAGGCCCAGGCTCCGCAAGATAACAGTCCCTGGGAGAGAGGAGTAATGCAATTTCTCAACTCTATCTGATAGAATTTTATGCTGAAATGTCGCAGCTTTACCTGATCTTTTCAGGGATTTAATATCCCATCAAGGAAACTGCTTACTCACCTTCATCATTAAAGACAGCTTACTTTTTCAATACCAATTTGTTATTCAGTATGAATAAAGGGTTTGATCAACTGGAATATTCTCCAGTTTATTTTTTTACTTTTTGTATTTTTTCTGGCATTTAGATGTGTGCCTGCAATTTTGAAGTCTTTCTTACTCTTTATTTACATGTTGATCTATTTCCCTTTTGTGTATGGAATCACTGGAAGGAGTTATAACCAACCCCCGCCCAGTGACTTCTGTTGCCAGCGAAAGTGCTCTGCGGTCTGAGTCCTTAGTCAGTTAATGTAACTCAGGGCCCCATGTGTAACCTGGAGTCACAGCTAACTTTCAAATAGGGGACCTGGGTGGTAAGGAAAGGCTGGAAATCCAAACATCAGCTCCATCCAAATCCAGGTAAGAACCTCAAAAATGCAACTTATTAAACACACATTAGAGTGTGTGTGTGTGTGTTTCATTGAGTATCTGCAGATGTAGCCATGATGCATAGCACTTTACGGGTCAATTTTGTGTAAGGAAACCAACTCAATACCATACGAGGTGCTGGCAAGGAGAATTAGCAACAGCCACACGGCGAATGATGGCGGCTGTGGTTTCTGTCTGGTGGATTATTCCAGAATCCTAAGGGGCTGAACATGGACTCCACCTGTACCAAGGAGCCATCAGTTCTCATTGTTTAGAGAAGATTTTAACCACAACTGGCCCCTGAAGTATTAGATACCAGAAGGATTAAAACCCCAGTGAGCAGGATGCTTGGGAGGCCAGACTCAAACTGTTACACAGGCCGGGAGGATCTTGCAGTAAGAAGTCGACAGCGAGAAGTACTGTTTCACTGCTCACATCCATTTCTAGCTCGCACCCAATACAAGACAGCTTACTGTATGGAGATGCAAAACCATTACAGTGTCTGCCTCTAAATCAAAGAATTCAGAACATCACTGAACAGACTAAACATCAGTAACATATGCCACACATTTCTTTAAACACACAAATATAGTGGCTATTCAAACAACCAATAGGACTTTTAAATTTGTTTTTTCTTATATAATCACTATAGTGTATTTACACATCATTACAGAAAAAAATGCTTTTTTAAAAAAATTGTCTCAGCATCACTCACACACACACACACACACACACACACATATCCAGAGCCTACTTCCCTGGAGAATTAAGATAGTACTTTAATTTCATCTTTAAGGTATAGTAAATCTTCTACATGCATACAGTTATGTTTTGTTACAAATAACTCTCCTCTCTGATCAGTTACCCTATTATAAAGGAAGAATTAACTCAAACCTTAAAAAATTTCCCTAGAGCCAGATAATCCAGTCCATCTGAACAGTTGAACACCACACACTGTTTGGCCACGGCTTTGGCGAGGTCCTTGGTGGTCTCTGTCTTGCCAGTGCCGGCCGGGCCCTCGGGCGCCCCCCCCAGGTGCAGGTGCAGGGCTCCAAACAGGGTCCTGCAAGAGACCACACCGATGCCACAGTCTGGCTGGAATAATTCTTTTTTTTTTTCTTTTGGGACAGGATCTCGCTGTGTAGTTCAGGCTGGCCCTGAGCTCACTATGTAGCCCAGGCAAGCCTCGAATTTGGCAATCCTCCTGCCTCTGCCTCCCGAGTGCTGGGATGACAGGCATAAGCCACCAAGCCCAGCAGAATAATTATTTTTTAATGCACAAACCTAAAAACAAACAGAACCAAATTTGCCATGTCGTTTTTAATAATTCCTTTCTTCCCACTAAGCTCAGACAGTCTAACAGATGTTGTTCTTCTATTTCACTTCTGAATACTGTACAAGTGACAAAATCAGCGTTTGAAATTCAGTAGTCACTTCATGCTCCACTTGGAGAACTCAGCCGGCCCGAACAGTGCGATCCCTCCCTGCCCCCGCAGCACGTGACAGGAGATGAAGAGTAACTTGTAAAACACTTGGCCACATGTTGAAGAATGAAAAGAGAATCACCCGTCACGAGGGGCACAAATCTGGAGAGGTGACCACATATTCACACCGCACAGGTCCTCGCCGCCCGAAGGGTCTGTGTGTAAAGGCAGGCGTGTCTGGTCTTTCTGCTTTCTGTGCAGGGACGGAAGACGCATGCCCAGAGTGAGCAGAGCGGGCCTGCAGCGGACCCCTGCGGAAACCGAGAGACCTTGAAAGGCCCCTCGCCTCCAACAGAGACTGGAGCGCTCCAGCAGCCCCGTGGCCGAGGAAGGACACAGGACCACAGACGCCCTGCGAGCTCACTCCACACAGGCCTGGGGCAAGGCTGCGGATCCCCAGCACAAGGCCGTGACGCCAGCGGCCACAGCCGCTGTCCCAGTGCAGAGAGTAACACCCGTGCCTTGTGGGCCTGAGCAAACCTGGGGCTCCCTCGGGGGTGGGTCCAGAGCCGCTGTGAGGAGGCACCGCCGCGGGCAGGGCAGCACGGCCGGGGGAGGCACCTGCTACTAGGACGGGCTTCACGCAGCCCCGAGGGCACAGACGGCGCTGAGCGGACAAGGACAATCACAACCAAAAGCTGCGCTTTTAAAAAAGACAACATGTGGGACACAGTTGAAGATACCAAGACTATCCGTATTGGCAGTGTCTTCATTATGATGCCTGAGAATTTTCCAGAAGTGAAAAAAAAATCCTCTAGTCTGATACAGTCCCAAGTAGGATAAATAAAAGCTAATCCAGATCTAATAACATGACAGTGAGCGTCATCTAAAACAAGTCTTAAAAACTTCAATAGAGAAAGATAATTATCTAAAAGAGTATAATTAAAATAACACATTTCTAGCAGATAGGACAGGATGCCAGGGGAATATTATATTTGGAGGAAATGTTATCTTCAGTGGAAAACCACTGTTGAATCTACAATTCTCTGACCACTTAGTTTACCTTTTAGTGATTCACTGACGACAACAGGGAGAGGCTTTTTCTGACAAAGACAAAGCGAACAGTTTTCAGAGCCTCCCTGGAAATAGTACCGCAGGGCAGCGGCAAGTAAGGAAAAGCCAAAGGAAGGATGAAGCAACGCAGGAACTGGGGGGAGGACAGACCCCCAAGATTTCTCTGTAAAAATATCCATCTCTGTGTTTAGCAGGGCTTCTCTGCCTCAGGATTTTAACTAAAGCCCCAAACTGCAAACAAGAAGTGCCAGACAATTGGATCTTTCAGAGTGAGGTGGGTTTGGCCAACCAGCCACCATCAGAGTCTGAAAACTGCCCAGAAGATCGCAAGTGAGAAGCCAGGAAGGAGGCGTTTTGGAAGGAGCTGTGTGTGCCGCACACTCCATGTCCCTCTGCGTGGCAGAAGGGAGAGGAGCACTGTCCTTGCCAAGGTACCTGAGGGCTTCAGAGACCCTTCCAGAAGCCTGCACACCGTGTCCTCCATGGAGCTCATAAAACACGGAACTGAGCTGGTTCCCAAGCCCAAACACTTAGGGACAGCCTGGTGCTTCAGACAGCGGAGGGGAAAAAGGACAAGATGGAGGTAGCTGTGCTGCCGCTCAAACAGACCCAGGCCTGCGGCCGGGCCCGCGTCCCCCTGAAAGCGGCCAAATGGGAGCCATGTGGACTGGGGGCTTGTACAGGAGACTGGCGAGGGATGCAAGACCCTGCAGAGGGCCGTGTGCAGGGGACCCAGCCAGGAGCCAGGCCAGAGGGCCTTTCCACAGTGGGGACCCAGGGCAGAGGGCCCATGGCCACAGAGCTTCCCGGGGACAGGGCACATTGGTCCTGCTCCACTGCGGGCGGCACCAGCCACCAAGAGACAGCGCTGCCCAGAGGCTTGTCACCCACCTCTACCAGCTCCCCACACCTGGGAACCCCACGCACGGCCGTGGAGGTGCTGATGAAGGGCCAGGGGACAAGTGTCAAGAGATGGTCCCAACTGCCTCTCACGTGCAGGTCGGAGCCCTCCACAGGCGGGGACCAAAGAAAGCAGCTTTTCATCAGATGAGAGAAAATAACTACAGTGTCTGAACTAGAGACTTCTGCTAACTGGGAAAAAGAATCATTAATCTCTCAAGCAAGGGTATCTACATTAGTTTTCATCCAGGGATGGGAAAATATTTGATAGAGGAAACTTAAAAGAACAGTGATTAAAAAAAAAACCATTTTATGCTTACATCTTGAGGCCAGTTTACTTAATGCACTAATTAAATAATTTTTTGAAAAACTTATTGCAACAAAGGTTAGTATTTGACAGTAATTGGGAATATGAGGGACTATACTTGGACTTAAAGCAGCTGAAATTACCTCATTATACACAAAGACAGCAGAGGTACTTACTAATTTCAGGTTTCATGAAGGATAGGCACTTCAAGTGAAAGTTAATCTTTAAAGAACAGAAATACAACCCTATAACACAACCCACCTACTATCCATAGCAGATGAGAAAAATAAACTCAGAAAACTTAGTCACAATGCATTTCACTTAACTACATCCCCTTATCCTTTATTTTTTTTGATACAGGGTCTCACTTTGTAGTTCAGGCTGGCCCTGAGCTCACTATGGAGCCCCAGGCAAGCCTGGAACTCAGCAATCATCCTGCCTCTGCCTCCCGAGTGCTGGGATGACAGGTGTGAGCCACCATGTCCGGCATTATATGTGGTTACCAGAGATGGAACTCAGGACCTTGCACTTGTGAGGCAGGTGCTAGAACCACTGAGCTAACCCTCCAGCCCATGCTCTTATCCTTTCAGTTTTTTTTCTGAGGCCAGGGATTGACCCGAGGCCCTTGTGCTGCTAAGGTAGGCATAGCACCACTTGCACTAAATTCCCAGTTGATCCCTTTACCCTTGACCAGAGGAGCTAATATAAGATCTCTGCTCAGATCCTACAGGGACATGACTTTGCTGCGAATTCCTCATGAACTTCCACTCCAGCTGGGTTGCGGGTACCTCTGAATTTTCATTCTGGACGCTGTACTGTGTGTTCTCACTGTCCTTTCCTGTCTGACATCTGAGTATAGAGATTATCTCTTTGCACTGAGTGTTGCCAGGGTGTACTGTATAGAACAGATAACTACTAATACTTCTTGAATAAATATAGTTTGAGCATTTGCCCCATCATAGTTAGAGGACAGGCACACACCTGTGTGTTAGACATAAAGGGTTATGCACTGTAACATCTGTCACGGACCCAGCAGGTGCAGTGTCCAGCCACAGGCAACAGCACTGGACAGAGACTTCGGAGACAGCGCCTGACCTGGCCCCACAACTGGCCCAATACCAAAGCAAAGGTCAGCGCTGCGGCACTGCTTTGGCCGAAATTCCTGTGTGGACATCGTGTTCCACGAACACTTCTCCTGCCGGGTTCAGGGAAAGACCAAGCATCCAGAACCATCTCCTATCTGAAACTCAGCCTCGTTTAAAAGCAACATGGGGGAATTTTACTGATCCCTAAAGATATTCACAATTTCAGTCATTCTCTAGGGAGCAATGCAATTTTCAACTGCTATTAACTAAGTTCATAGGAATTCAATCTGTTTGACTACATCCTCCTCTGTGTCACCAAATGTGCTGGTGCTGGGGAAACAGAAAAAAAGAGGACATGTATCACACATATGACCAACCCGTCGCCCTGAGCGCTGAGAAGACAGCCAGCGTGATGAGAATCGTGGCCAGGGAGGGCAGAGGGTCCCCGCGGAAGGCGATGTCTTGGGAATTAGTGGCCACAGTCGCAGGAACAAAGCAGGGAGGAGACTGTTCCTGGGGCCAAGACCGTGTGTGCACGGCGCTGAGCCACGAGGCGGAGGGCAGTGCTCGGGGGCCCTGGAGGAGGCCCCCAGGGCGCAGCTCCTCGGTCTGTGTAGACCACATTTGATCAGAACTGGGAGGCACTTAAAGAGTGAGTGCGACGGTGACCGGAGAGTCAAAAAGATGCAAATCCCGTTGGGAAGCACCTTCCTGCCCTTTGTTTCCTGCGGGGTGTGTCAGCATCTACCCAGCTTTCCAGGCTCTCTCTGTACTCAGGTCACGCCTGCGGGTCAATTCTAACCCGAGTGGGCCCCTGTTGAACAGCGGGCAAGGTCCCCGCGTGGCTCCATTCACTGCAGAGCTGAGTGCGTGGGGTTCACTGTGCTCCCTCTGGAACCCGCTCTTCAGCCCCGTGGGAAGGCCCTGCCGCGGCCCGGAGCTGCGCTGACCTAACCCTGACCTTTCTCACCGCTCATGACAGCTTGCTCAGCGCTCCTGGGGCGGGCAGGCTCCAAACCCCAACACACGTCTAACGAGGGTTTCTAAGATAAAATCATAACTTTGACAAAACAGCTAAGATAAATCAATAGAAAAAGGAGACTTTTTCCAATACGTGCCCAAGAGTGAATCTGGACACAAAATTAATCATATGTGTAGCGTGGACTTAAACATAAAACAGAACTTGACAACAGGAAGATAACATGTAAGTGACTCCAAGTTTGATAAGAACTTTTAAGACACAACATCAAAAAGTACACTCTACAAAAAAAAAAAAAACTGAGAAAAATTAGGCTCTATACAACAAAAATCTATACTTAGTGAAAGACACTGTTAAGAAGATGAAAACAGGCCCAGAGGATTAGCTCAGTGGTTCCGGCACCTGCCTTGCGAGCGCAAGGTCCTGAGTTTGATCCCAGTAACCACATACACTGCTGGGCGTGGAGACTCATGACCACCAACAATCAATACCACATACCACAGTGCTGGGCGTGGTGGCTCACGCCTGTCATCACAGCACTCGGGAGGCAGAGACAGGAGGATTGCTGAGTCGAGGCTTGCCTGGGCTAGCTACATAGTGAGCACAGAGCCATCCCGAATTACAAAGCGAAACCCTGTCTCAAAAAAAAAAAATATATGAAAACATAAGCTATAGCCTGAAAATATTTATAAAACTATCAGATACGATAATTATATCAAAACATACAATGAACTCTTAAAACTCACAATAGAAAGCGAACAGCATGATTATAACATATGGAAGAGTTACCACCTCATCAGGGAAGATCTTCAAATGGAAATAAACATGTGAAAACATGCTGGACACCACGTGCCATCGGGGAGTTGTGATATAAAGCAAAGTGAGGGAGCCCAAACGCCACCCCGCCGAACGCCGCCGAAGCAGAGGAGCAAGGGGAGCTCTCGCTCTGCCCGCGGGAACACACACCGCGAAGCCGCGTGGGGGGGTCTGGCAGCACCCCCAGCCACCCACAGGCTCACTGTGTGCTGCGGCAATCGTGCTTCCGGGCAGGGACTCAGGTGGATTAAAAACCTATGTCCGCACACACGTCCTGTGCAGGAGCGTTTGTGGCTTCTTTCATCCAAAACCTGGCAGCAGCCAGCGTGACCTTGGAAAGCTGAGAGGCTCAGCTGTAGCCCGTCCGTATAATACAGAGTTATTCAGGGATAAAAAGGAATGTCCAGCAAGCTACGAAGGCAGAGAAAATACAGATGCCTCCTGCTCAGAGGGGATACAGACTACAGATTTCCAGACGGTGACATGAGGGAAGAGGCCGAAGCACAGGGCCGAAGTCTGAGACGCAGAGGAGGGGACAGGGAGGACGCATGGCGCACGGGACTGCGCAGCCCCGAGACCATCTGTGTGATGCCACAGGGGCAAGTCCACGTCAAAATCAATAAAACCACAGCACACGGGCACAGTGGGCTCTGATACATGCTGTGCACGTTGCTTCACACGGTGTCAGTATGAGCTCATCACCTGCAGCAAATGTGACCAGGAAAAGAAGCTAACGACAGACGCGGTGTGCTCACCTAGGACTCCCCTGTACTCTCAGCAAAATGTTTCTGTACACCTAGAGCTGCTCCAAAAAGTTTATTTTATAAAAGGAAGAGAACAGACCGCAACAATTAAAAAAAAAACTAAGTAAACTAATTTAATTTTTTTAAGTCAACAAGACACGGCGTGTGACTAGATGTGAAGGAGAAAGCAAAGGCCACAGTCAGAGCTCAGTTTCGGCCGCGGCCCGTGGACGCTCCTCAGCGTGGGCTCTGCGTGGACCTGGCCTGCGTGGGTTCGGGGCCGCCTTCGGGAGCAGCGAAAGAGTGAGACCCGGGAGACCTTCAGACGGCGGCCAGGCTGGTCCTCGGGAGGTCCGGCCTGAGAGGGGCGAGGGTGTGCAGGAGGACACGGAGCCCGACACGAGCCCCACGAGGCGGCAGAACGCGAGGAAATCCCGTGTTTCAGGGCAAGGACAACGTGGCTCAAAGGATCCCAAAGCAGCCAGACAGCCCCACAGCGGGAGGGCTGGAAAACTCGTGGGAGTAACATGGGTTAAGTTTGCACTCTGGGAGATAATTTGGCATGTTTCAATAAATCTGGACTGGGGTGGTGAAAGTTAGTTCCAATATATCCTTAAAGGGTTTACCTGTAACATCGATCCGTGAGCGGAGTGATGACGAGTCGGGGTGAATTCCCCAGGTATTCGTACCCGTATCGCAGACCAGCATTGATCATCTTTGTTTCTAACTGATTGTCCTGGGATAAAACAGCAAAATGCATTAGTTTAGAAAACAAAGCATTAAACAGTAAGTATCTCAAGCTCTTTAGTAAATAGCTATAATGTAGACGTTTCTAAAATTCACTTTTTTTTTTTTTTTTTGAGACAGGGTCTCACTTTGTAGTTCAGGCTGGCCCTGAACTCACTGTGTAGCCCAGGCAAGCTTCAAACTCAGCAACCCTCCCGCCTCTGCCTCCTGAGTGCTGGGATGACAGGCATGAGCCACCACGCCTAGCACTGCCATCGAATTTCTTTTATTTCCCTATCATTTCTCTAGTGTGAGAAAATGAAAATGTATATGAGGTCCAACATGTATAAGTATTTTGAATAGGAAGAAAATGTTCAAAGGGAAACAGTAACGGTGGGAGCAAGAAAAGTAGAGCAAATTTGCCGTAGTTTTTACCTTTCGAGGTATAAATTTCCATGTAACAATACCTTTGGGTACAGATACGGTCTAAAGATAGATACTGAAGATAGAGCATGGGCTTTCTTAATCTTCCAACTGCAGAGACACTTGCTGGGTGGAGCCAGTCTCCAGCAGAGTCTTACATCACTGACACTGTCCCCACGTGGGCCGGCAGGTGCGGACTGACATGGCTTCGCAGTGACACGCAGGGCGTCACTTACCTGCCAATAGTACCTGAGCTGACTCAACCAGTCAAAGTCAGAGTCGTGACTGACGCGTTTTTGGACCAGCGCGGCGAGCACGTCTCTGGCGTGGACGTCCAGCACCACCAGGGCCCCCAGCGTGATGCGGTTCTGCTTGGACAACTTGCCCCGGACCAAAGTGACTATGTCGTCGATTTGCTTGTTACACTTGTCCAAGTAGTCCTCAAGAGCCTGCGGGAAACAAGGTGCGATTCCCCGGTGCCATCAGGGCCATTTTGATCACGAGCATTTCCAATCGGTGCGTAGGGAGGGTCTTCTCTACACCTGCACCTCGCTCTTCTGTATGACGCCTTTGCAATAATCCATTCCCCTTATGGGCCAGACGCTGGGCGAGCAGCCCAGGCTGGGAAGGCAGCGCGGATGAGGGTTTGCGCGACCACCCAACGCCTCTCCTGCTGGGTTTCCAGCCCTGCAGGTTCTGGGGCTCAGCTCGCGCTAGCACACGCCCCCTCCACTATGTGAGTGGGGATGAGGCAGCCAATCAGAGCCCCCCCGGGTGTACCGGACTCTGGACACGCCCACATGAAGGCACCCCAAGCTTCAAGAAAGGAGCCCAGAAAAGGGTAGAGATGGCGGCAGCAGTGAGGGAGCCCCGAGGCCCTGAGCCGCTCTCTCCTCCTGACTCTGAGTGGGAGAGTCACTCGCAATGGAGAGACGCTGCCATGGTGCAGACGGTCGGCTGTGCTGGGGTCGGTCTCCAGTGTGACCAGACCGAGACGGTGACCTCTGGCCAGTGGGGCCTGGAGGAAACCATCAGTCCAGCGGCACTGCCCTCAGAGGGATTGGTGCAGGCCGAGCTGCTCTGGGTTAATCCCCTGAGGATGGCTTGCTGTTTGGAAGAGAATCTGGACCCTGAATAAAACTACCGTCATTTTGGGGGGGTGGGTTGGGACAGGCTCACTGTGCAGTCCAGGCTGGCCTTGAGCTCATCATGTAGCCCAGGCTGGGTTCAAACTCCTGGCAGTCCTCCTGCCTCAGCCTCCAAGTGCTGAGATGACAGGTGTTACGCTACTAAACTCGGCCGAGATCTCTGCTAGATTCTATCGGGCAGTGGAAAACTGGACTCACTTAAGGTCCTATCTTAAGGATAAAGACTCTTATACTGAGTCCAATTTTGTTTTCTTAATTAACAGGAGCAATCTCACATTAAATCAACACTTCCAGATATATTAAACTAGGGAAGTAATGATGTCATTCAAAATATTATTTATTGAAAAATAAACATACTAAACTGAAGTCAGAGTAAATCAGCTAGTCCCTGAGTAGACAGGGTGGCTTTGCTCAAGGCACAAGGGCAGACTGCATTGCTCCACGTCTGCCTCGTCTTTCTTAGGTTAGGAAATGTCAGCTCTATCGTGCTCTACTTTGTAAGTAACAAAAGGTGCATGTGACAAGATTGAGGGTCGGTGCTTTATTACTTTTACATCACGTGAATAAACTAGTGGTTTGGACATAAATTCTAGATCATTGTCTGAATTCTACATACTTAGGATTTGAAATTTTATTGCACATTTGTAATTCGAGGCTTGCGGCAGCGGTAGGCTTGGGAGCGGACCCTGCTGTGCTGCTGCTCTGGAATAAGGACATTCCCGCAAGGCTACCTGCTAAGAGCTGCGGGGACTCGGGGCGCTCGGCGCTTACCTGTGGCCCCAGCGGAATGGCCGTCTGGACCTCCTTCGTCCAGAAGGTCTGGGACACGCACAGAACAGCCTGGCCAGGCCACTCCCGCACCCAGCTGATGCGCTCGCTGTCCACATAGGCCTGGATCGCCCTTCCGATCACCTGGGTGGGGGGAATGTGGAAGGGGAGCAGGTCGGGGACAAGCCGCACAGCGGAGAGCGAACCCCCAGACTAGCCAACAATGAAAGAGCGACATAAAACAAGAGGAAGCTATGCAAATTCAGATTTGTTCACGTGCTCGTGGACATGGATATTTCTTTAAGGTTTCACGAGGCTGATATATCAACTTGTATGAACTATCATTCAGACCACTTTTAGCCAAAGACATCCTACACGTCTCTGAATTGAACAAATATGAGTCACTTACAACAAAACATTAAATTTCAATCATCTCAAGGTGAGATTCATCAAAAGCATGGCTACTGTAGAGGACTGTGGTATTGATCATATTGCATCTGCTAGAAGATAAAATAGTAAAGACTCAAAGCATAGGCATAGACAAGGACTTTGTGAACAGATCCCTGGTTGCAGGAAATACTACCAAGAATTAACAAAGGGGATCGTATGAACAATCTTCTGCACAGCACAAGAAAGACCCAACAGAGCGAAGAGACATCTTACAGAACAGGAGGAAATGTTCACCAGCAATTCCTCAGACAGAGGACTAATATCTAACTAACTAAAGAACTAAGAAAACTGGACCCAAAACAAAAGACCCAATTTATAAAAGGGAAAGTAATGAATAGACACTCCATGAAACAATACGAATAGCAAGTAAACCGAAGTATTTCTTCTAAGCACTTTGGCAAGCAAAATCGTAAGAACAGTTCAAACAGTAACAGATCCGTCTGGAGTAATGAGTAATCTGTCCAGCCCCACTCGAGAATGCTACGCAGTGGCCCAGGAGGGGTTTTGGGCATTGCCGGTGGTCACACATTGCCATGCCACTTGTCTGTAACTCAAGGCCGAGGGAAACTCATTCTCCTTAGCCCAGTGGCTCAACACGTGCACAGGTCCCTAAGAAAACGGGCAATTAATCACTGTACGGATAATGCACTGACTGCAATAAAATATATAACAGGGAGAAAATGGAAAACTCTCAAAAGATTTTAAATTTACTGGAGACTATTTTGCAGGGAGATGAAAGCTGTATTCAAGGTGAAAAAATATGTAGATATATGATGACGTTAAACGAGCAACAATATACAGGGGGAAACTATGAAAAATCAGTTTAAAAAGTGATGTAGCATGCTCCTTTCATGCTCGCTGACTTAATCACGGTTTTTGTTCTTCTTAAAAACCTGAATACTAAGTCTGTGTTACAGTAGGAAAGCGAAGACAGGCGTTCAACCTCCACTTGTTGGCGTGACTTAGAATCCTCCGCTCAGAAATGTCGGCGCTGACAGCGGGACCCCTGAGGTGTGGGGTGCGTGCAGCTCCCGTGAACCGAGGGGGCGCGTACACTTCCGTAGCATTCTTTTCTTTGTAACATTCTGACATGTTCTGACGTGCATCCTACATGCCCAGAAGACGGGCACGCGTGAAGGACACTGACAGGAAGTCTAGGAAGCTGAGTGGGAGGAAAGACCGACAACCCAGCACGTCGACGCATGTGTAATTATCGCGTGACTGCAAGGACGGCCGGAGGCGCGCTGCTAACAGCCTGGGTCGCGTGGACCGTGTCTGGAGCGCAGGTGCCGCTCCGCAGAGCGACGACCCGGCCCCGCTGCTCTCGGCCATCGGCTCTCCTGAGGCGGTGACTCCGCCCGCAGCCCTCTGCACAGCCCGCACCTGCCAACCGTGCGGCCGTCCCGGTGCCCGCACCCCGCCCCGCACCGCTCCAAGCAGTAACAGGCCCAGCCCCACCTTCTGCATGGAGCCGATCATGACCCTCTCCAGCTCCGCCAGCCACTTCTCCGCCTGGCCTCTGGCCGTGGCGGTGGAGATGGTCTCCGCGAGCGGCACCACCTCGCCCTCGCTGCTTCTCATGTGCGTGACGTCCAGCGTCTCCGTGAACTCCACCTTCGCGATCCCTTCAAAGCACTTCTTCAGGTGAGGCTGCACCCTGCCGGGAGAACCAGCGGGAAGAACGGGTCGGAGGGAGGCGACGTCTCGCGCGGCTGCCCCTTGCGCACCGGCCTTCGTTTCGAATTCACACACAAGCACTAAGCGTCAGAGCCGCGCTAGGGGCCGAGGCCCGTAACACGAACCAAACAAGACCCCGTCTCTGTCCAGCAAGAGTCAGTATAAAGGAACAATCACAAAAGATCTATAAAGTGAAAATTATAATAAAAGCTACAGAGGAGAGAGACATCCCTAAGTCCTCATTTTCAATACAATAAAATTAAAGATGCTTACAGTAGAAATAAAACCTATTTTGTTTTGAAAAAGTATCTCAGTATGGAGCTCAGGCTAGTCTTGGGATTCACTACATACGCCACTCTGACCTTGAACTCAGGGTGGCCCTCCTGCTTCAGCCTACCAAGTGCTGGGATCACAGCGTGCACCACCCTGCCCAGTTTAAACCGTTTTTAACTATCAGATAAATATACTAATTTAAAGACTCTTCAATACACCAAAGTAGCCATTTCAAGTGAAATCTTCAGAGACGGCTTGAAAATTACGGCCTTTGAGTCCTTTAGTACTTTAAGTACTCTGCAGTTTATTAAATCAACTGCTCTGACATACCCAGCTGTTAGTCTAGTCAGTGTAACATGGGTGGAAATGACTGAAGTCCTCATTTTTGGCACATTACCAATAACCAGTTGCGTTCATCTTTCAAACTGGCAAAAAGAAGCAGTGTATAAAATTCAGATAGAAATCCCAGCCTCACTTTATCTGTCTTTTAAATCTGGGCCATGTGATTCCCTCTCTGAAGGCACAAGATATAAAATACATTTATTTAACAAGTTATTTATTCACAGCCTAGTTTCTATCAGTCTCTCTTCAGCAGCAGAAAACGTCAAAGCTCCCTGCCCTGGTGGGGCATACTACGCGGGTGACAGTGTCTGCCTGCTGATCGCAAGTACCCAGAAGGGACGGAAGGCGGGAGTGCAGGCCTGGGCTGGCGGGGGCCTGTGAACAGCAGGGCGAGGACTTCCCGCGGCGGGGGGGGGGGGAGAACCCCGTGGAGCTTCGGGTAAGGGACACTCTGGGCAACGGGAACAGCCCCTGAGGACGGAGACCCCGAGATGGACGCCGCGGACCCCGGCAGCTGAGGGAAGGGAGGGTCACAGCGGCCGCCTTGTGGCTGCTGCAGCCTCGTGAGGGCCGGCCCACACCAGAGTGCCGAGGAAAGCGGTGTCCTGAGGAATGCGGCAGGAAATACATGCTGAAATGAGAAATCCGTCCCCAGGCTCATGATACACAGGGAAGAATATCATTTCGGGACATTACTTATGGTTTTGATCATTATTCAAAGTTGATTATTGATAACACTTAAAATACTCTTTTTTTTCGAGACGGGGTCTCACTGTATAGTTCAGGCTGTCCTTAGCTTTGAACTCATGATCTTCCTGCCTCTGCTTCCTGAGTGCTGGGATTACAGGCGTGAGCCACCCCGCCCGGTATTGTGGTATGTGGTACTGGGGATCAAACTGGGAACCTTGCGCTTGCCAGGCAGATGCCAGAGCCACTGAGCTAAATCCCTGGCCTTGGCCTAAAATATTCTTGAAGAAAAGCGATTATATGTATCTGATTGCACATACTTATTTTCCGTCTTATTCTAAGAATTAAATTTAAGCAGATAAGCTGAGGTATGTACTATATAGCAGCAGATGAAAGGCATTACCGAGTGGGATCTTTGGTTTCAGACAATATCTCAAGAAGTTCATCATTTGACAAGAAAAAGAATCTGGGGAAGAAGAGACGTTTCTTTTCCAAATATTCATTAAGTCCTTTAAGAATGAGTTCCAAAAGCTCATTGCTTTTCTTCATCTTTTCCAGCATTCTGTCAATAGTTAGAACGGACAGAACGTGTTTATCCTAAAAACAAAAGAGAAAACACTGAACTCAAAAACATTAGACAGTAACTTTGCACATATTCAGATACTTCAGGCTTTGCATTTTTACCAAATGAAGGTTATACAAATTTTAAGGTGAAAATCTGTTTTTATAGTTTTGCACACTGTAGCTGCCTTCACCACTTGGTCCTGAGCCATGTTGTTAGAAAGAGAAAGAGAGAGATACACAGACAGACATAGAGAGAGCCTCTGAGTGTAAGGAGGGAGGAAACAGTATAAGATATAACCTCTGGTATTTTATTCTTTGGGGAAAAGTACTCTTAATAAGTCACCTTGAAATAAAGTCATCATTAAGTCATCATAGAATTATTGTTTGAATATGTTATCAACAATAATATAATAACACAATCCCTTTCTACAAGCATGGTTGTAAGAGTAAGAAAGTGTTAGGAGCGGTGGAGGAAAAGTTTTCTAGGAAGATTTTGCCAACAACGACCTTCAGAGGCATAAAATCCGCTCCCGGAGGGCTGAGCTCAGAGTGCCCGGCCCACCCCAGAGACCCAGGCCGGGGCCCTTCCAGGACGGGATCTGCACCCTGTGGGTAGAGGGGGGACAGCAGGAACTGCTTGCTCCAAAGACATCCCAAAGAACCAGGTGCTTCAACAAGTGCTTTCTTTTATGCTGCAGAACTCAAAATAAGATTTACAATTAAAAGTGAACACTAAGGACACATTTTAAAAAATAGAGCACACTATCCTCTCCAAATATCTGTATACTAACCACTGGGCTATAAGAATCTTATTAAAGAAATACTGAATATCTAATAGAACTATGTATTAAATATCATAGAAAGACACATTAAAATACCATTTACATACAGTTGAAATAAAATTGTTTCCTAAAAGAATTATGCTCTTACTGCACGAGTGTCTAAACATTGTTGATGTACCTGAAATATAATCAAAAGGAAAAGATGTGTTTTATCTGCCTTGAATTATAATAATGTAATTTAGAAGTACAAAATTCAATCACAGAGAAAATCATTAATACCTGTTTTTCTCAATAAAAGAAATATATAAATTAGATCAACTTACCTTTAGAACACAACTTTTTTTTTTTTCCGAGACAGGGTCTTGTTTTGTAGTTCAGGTTGGCCCTGAGCTCACTATGTAACCCAGGCAAACCTCGAACTCAGCAATCCTCCTGCCTCTGCCTCCCAAATGCTGGGATGACAGGCGTGAGCCACCACACCCGGCACTGTGGTGTGTGGTACTGATTGCTGGTGGGCGTGAGTCACCATGCCCAGTATTGTTGTATGCAGTTACCGGGGCTGGAACCAGAGACCTTGTGCTTGCTAGGCAGGCACCGCAACCATTGAGCTAAATATCCGGCCCAAGAGCACAACTTTTTAAGGGCATCTTATTTACTTCCTAAGTTTTATATTCCAAATAACATTAAAACACACACATACACACAACCACAGAATCAAGCTATAATTTAAAATGTGCAATTTATCCAACCCCATGGAGAATCACTTTGCTTAAATCTAAAAATGAAAATCATGTTCCTCAAGCGCCATCTACTGGAAAACTATGCTTTCCTTTATTTGAAGAAAAGCTGAAATGTTGCTAATAAAAGGAAAAACTTCACAAATTAGCAATATTTGTTCTATATTTGCCAAAATAATTCTTTGAAATATTGTTGTTTTTGATCTGATATCTGAAAGCTAAAGTATTCAGCTTTTAAAGTAACATGTCATCTTCTCTTCACTAAATATTGCAATTTTCAAACAATGACAAACTAAAAGACCTGCAGAAAGTTAGTGATCAAGTAAAAAGCGCAGGTCAACAGAGCTTCTCTGAAATGCTTAGGACAAGAATTTCATATTTCAGTGTTTTTTTATTTAGTAAAATAAAAACAGTCTGCTCATTTGAGTAGACTTTACCAGTTGAACGCTACTTATCTGAAATTTCAAAATACACAGTAGAAGTTCCAGGTCTGCAAACATTGCAAATTATAGACTAAGGCTGCTCCACCTGCACCCCATTCCTGAGGTCCGTCCTCTAAGCGCATCAGCCCAAGGAGCAGGGCGACAATCTGTTCCTGTCCGCCGTACAGATGCTTAGATTGAAGGTGCCCAGAGCCCCCACGTCCAGCGTGGAGTGCCAGGAGCACTGGGCTGCAGGGCTCGGACGTCCTCAGCGACCGACCTGCCGTCGGACTTATAACTTGGCAGCATTGGGGGAGGTGGGGGGTGCGCAGGTGGCACCCGGTGGGAGGGAGAGGTGACAGGAGCCTGACGTGGGCACCACACCTGGTGCCGGCCCTTCCTCCCTGGCTCCTCATGCTCTCTTGCTCTGGCTTTCAGTGATCAGTGCCGCTCACCAGGCCCTCTGCCACGGTGTGCCCGCCCTGAAGCAGCCGAGCCTGGATGGGACCTCTGAAGCCATGAGCCCACAAAAACTTCCCTTCCTTTCCGCTGCTTGTGACATGACACAGACGACTGACACATACGTGGACCCTAGGAAACAGGATACAGAGACGATCGCCTCAGGCCCAAAGGCTAAATGCCCTTCCCCCTCTCAGTGGGAAGAGGCACACAGTGAAGCGGCCCCGAGGCAGAGGAGAGGCTCCAGCAGACCTGGCTCTGTCTGCCCTCTGCCCCTTGGCGCCCTGCGACCTTGGACCGCTCGGACAGGCGTAAGAGACAAGCGGTGACATATCCTAGAACGCTGCCCTTCTCTCCCCCACCCTGCCCCAAACCAGCTGGGACGGATGGACAGACATACAGTCTGGAGGAAAGGTGAGAAAGAGAATCTGTGCCACATATGTAACAAACACATCACTTCATCAGTTTTATGGAGTTAAAACAAACATTTTATAATCTGCCTTCTTTCAAGAAAGGTATTTATTACAGTTAAAAAAAACTGATTTTGAGCCCTTCAAACATTGCCATAAAACCCTGGGACCGAGTAGGTAATGCAAGGACATATGTTGAGCGAACGCAGGCAGACGAAGCCCACAGATGTTCATCAGAGCACACAACACACACACACACACACACACACACACACACACACACACACACGACTCTATCAGGCACCCACTGCAACAGTCAGCTGTGTGCTTAGGACACAGCCCGGGGCTGTCACAAGAGCCTGCAGTGACGGCACAGCCTCCCTGGCAGCCTGACTGGCCCACAGCCCGCCTAGGCGTGAGGAGCACACATTTCTGGGTGTGTCTGGTTCCCACCCTTCAGTCAGGTACTTCTAGCCCACTGCTTCCCAGCTGCTGCTGACTGAGCGTTCGGCTCTGCCGTGCCCGGCTACCGCTGCTCCTGCCTCAGAGCCAGCCGGCCATGGACTGACACTGCGTGAACCACAAGCCACGCACACACTTCTCCTCACTCAAGGTTGGGGTTGAGTGTCTGGACCAGCACCAGGAAAGCTAATTGGTACTCTGCTAGAAATTCAGAACTTGGGATGCCTTTCTTGCCATTTTATCTTTGTTGACCATATTTTCTGCCTAAAGAAATAAATTTACAACTTTTCTGAGTCATCTTGTGTTGTTCAAGTGTCAGGAGAGGACAAGGAATTATAAGAAAGGGAGGAGAATGCAGAAAAAAAACCAATCAAGATACATTTTGTACAAGTACATACTCTCTATGATGAATGTAATCTTACCTACAGCCAAAATCAGATGCCAGAAACAGACCAGATAGTAGACAATTTGAACCAAATCTCAGATGGAAAATTTAAAGAAGTGTTTTAAGAAAACAATGAAATTGAAGAAAAATGCTTCAATACTCTAAAAGAAAAAATAAACAGATGGAAGTAACTTCAAAAAAAAGCAAACAGAAATCCTTGACCTGAAAATTCACTAAGCAAACTTTAAAGCACAATAGAAGGCATCAAGTGCAGGACAGAATAAACAGAAGAAAGAATTTGTACTCTTGAAGTTGTTTCAAAGTGCACAAGTGGAAAAGGAAAAGAATGAAGGGTTAAAATCTAAAATTAAGAGTTAAAGTTTAAAATTGTCCCAAAGACAATTTTAAAAGAGCAAACATTTAGTTTATGGGGGTTCAAGAGGACCCAAGGGAGAGAAACTTATTCAAAGAAATAGCAACAGAAAACTTCTTAACCTAGAGATGGAAACAAATACCTGGGTACAGGAGGGTCAAAGATCATCAGTCAGTTGAACTCAACCAAGTCCAAGCTAGGACATCTGCATTCATGATCTCCACATATTCGAGAAAATCA
>PVIC010007640.1:0-50304 GCA_004025085.1 Thryonomys swinderianus | reverse complement strand
CTTTATTGGTACAATTTATATACATCTCAAAATCACATATAACATTGGGAAATTTGTACCAGTATATGACACAAGTTAATTCTCATTTTTACCCATATCCCTACCCACTCCCCCCTCCTCCCCCCTTTATACATGCTCTTTTATTTTCTTTCTGTATCATATTTATTCCTTCCCCTCATCACATTCCCACACCAAGTTTTCTATAGAAATATTCCACTCTATAAAAGCTGTCCTGCTTTCTAGAACTCATTTGCATCTACAGGTGTTCATGCCAAAGAGAAGATCCGGGAATTGTCTATCTGTGATCTATTGATTTCACTTATTAGTATATCCTCCAGGTGTCTCCATTTGCACCTAAATGAATCGATCTTGTCATTCTTTATGGCAGAGTAATACTCCATTTTACAAAAAAAACCACATCTTCTTTATCCACTCTCCAGTTGATGGACATTTGGGTTGTTTCCAAGACTGAGCTATCACGAACTGAGCTGCTATGAACAAGGGTGCACATCTGTCTTTCCAATGTGAGTTTTTAAATTAGTTTAGCATCCTAAAGTCTTTCTACTCAAGCAGCCTAAAAGTTGATTCTAGTAAAATTCTCCTGGATGAACACTGGTGCACTCTTCCTCGTGCAATATGGCAGGATTTTGGCACTGCGATCTGTCCGGTACTGCTGAGCTCGGGACTCTGGCGATAACCGACTCCACTGCATCCTCACAGAGCTGAACTGTCTCTTCCTTCCGGAACCGGCCACTGTCTGAGCAGCAAGGTCCCTGGTTCGTCCTCTCAGGCTCCACTCAGGCGGCAAGAGGGAAACAAGATTTTCCCGGCCTGAACTATCTGCCTTCCTCTTTCTTCTCTGAAATATCTTCCTGCTTTCTTAATACCGTACAAGGCTGACAGGTGGCTCCAGGACATGGTTTATACCAGAGCAAGTATTATAAAACCTATAGAATTAAGAAACACTGCCAAGTATGTTTTATATTACACATTTCCTCATATTTTCCTTTCTTATGGACAACCCTCACCCCAACCGGAGTATAGTTCTAAAGAAGGTGATACTCTTCCCTTAAAATCTTCCCGTGCCGGCCCAGTGCCTCCAAAACACGTACAACTCTACTGCAAAGAACATGAACCCAATTATTACATGATGGCCACTTAACTTCCCATCTTTCATCTTTTCTGTACTGTAAAAATACCATATTAGTGTAGTTTTTCAATATCCCACGACAAATTATGCACATTGTTGTTATAGAATGTTTTCTGCTCGAGGTCACATACACCTTGAATCTGCTGACTCCATTTAGGGCTCAGTGAATGGGTTTCTCTTCGCATTCAGCTTCCAGATCACGACTGCCCACGAATCCTGAGCTTTTCAAACTGGGCCGCGGGTCCTGCCTGCTGATCCATAGCACCCTCTGCTGTCTTGCTTTCAGGATGTGTTAAAATGAGTTGGCTTCCTCTTGCTTTTGTAGGGGCCTGGCATTGTGAACGCCTTAAGATCTAGGACGATGTGTAGATCAGTATGTTACTCATCTGTCTGTTATACGTCCTCTTCTACTTCCATCTTCCTGGATAGAAAGGGCTGCAGAAAAACCAATAGTCAAAAACAGAGCCAAAGAAGACAGAAATTTCCATGTAGAGAAAGAATAGTCACATTAGGAGAAACTGAGGTCTGAACTTAGTCAAAATAACGCCAGCCCCAGTAACTGGGCATGCCTACTGCTGCCAGTCTGAAAGAACAGAGTTTAACGTGACCCTCAAGAAGTCTTCACATGACAGCTTCCTGGTGAGTGGAAAACACCCTCTCTGCCTCCCTGTAATATGCCCTGTTTCCTCCTTTCAATGGTTTTTTTCACCTAGAATGTCAGTTTCAATTTTCTGTGTTCAGTGATGCCTAACTTTAAAGCCTGTATAAAATCTCTTTGTTTCTAGAAAGCCTTCTCCTGTTACTATAGGATGTTATTTTTATCATGTCTGAAACCCTAGAACATTCATTCTCCCCATTCATAAATATTTTAGGGCTTCTTTCCCTCATGTTATTTAATCCCCAAAAGTATTGTCCAATTAAGTGCAGAATCATTGTGCTATGGTTGACCACTGGCATGAACAATGAACGGAACTAGTGATCTACTATTTTTCTTTTTCCTCATTTCTCTTTCAGTTAAAGTATTTGTAATTCTATGAAGAACAATTAGAAAAGATAAAATGTTAAATATGGCTACATACAATTGTACTTTAGACTAATTTTACTAATTCACGTCTTTTTATTTTTACAAAAATATTTTTCAGGGCCGGAGATTCAACTCAGTGGTTCCAGCACCTGCCTTGCAAGCACAAGGTCCTGAGTTCGATCCCCAGTAACCACATATAGTGCTGGGCCTGGTGACTCACACCCACCAGCAATCAATACCACATACCACAGTACCGGGTGTGATGGCTCACGCCTGTCATCCCAGCACTCGGGAGGCAGAGGCAGGAAGATTGCTGAGTCGAGGTTTGCCTGGGCTACATGGTGAGCTCAGGGCCAGCCTGACCTACAAAGCGAGACCCTGTCTCTTAGGTCATAGAAATCTTTCTTCCTCTAAAATAAATTAAAGATATATTCTGTATAAATTTGCTATATATTCTTCATAAAACATTGGGCAAATATATTTTCTCTTTAGATTTTATTTTCTTCCCCATAAAATGAACTATTATATGATATAGGAATCTTTTCCAAGTGTAAGCACTCAAACTCATAATTTCTTGATTAAATTGGAACTAAAAAGACGATTAAGTAGTTAAACTATGGTCCTAAATACATATAGCATGTATGAGTCACAGTATGCAACTTAAATGTACAAGAAATATGTTCATTTTCTATAATTATGCATGATTGAAAAAATTATTTGTGCCTCTTTCTAGCTGCAGGAAGAACTTACTCTTCGTCAATTCAGGGTTTCTTCCTTCTTCCCTCCTCAGCTGTCCCTAAATTCTGGGACTTGCAAAGGGTCAGAGCGGTGGGAGCAGGCCCAGGGCTCAGCGACGGGTCTGTGCGGGTTCTGACAACTCCTCACTCACCTGCCAGCTCCCCGGAGCTCGGTCCCTCACAGCAAGAGGAAACCGTTCGCAGTGAGCCGTATGTGAAGAGCCTACGAGTGTATCTTGGGATCTGGTTTCGCGCACACAGTAGTTCCCCGCTGGTCCAGCTGTCTATCTCTCCTCCGAAGGCTTCCCCCGGAGCAGCCCGGCCTCACTCCCTCCTCTCCAAGGCTACCAATGTCTCAGTCCTCCGATGAGACGCACAGAGTCCTTGTTCCCGTCTAAAGCCAGGCCCGCCCTGTGCAGCTCAGCTTTTCCTTCCTGGCTGCACAAGATTACGACGTTCATCCTTACACCGACCTTTTCTGCATCATTTGTATTCTCCTCTTCATTTGATCTTTCTCACCAACATACAAAGTGTACCTCGCCTCTACTTAGACACACACACACACACACACACGTGCGCCAGAGCTGGACTTGGTATTACAGCTGAGGATGCTACACCATACTCACCCTCCGCCAGACAGAACAGCAGGATTCAGCACAGTGTTGTGTGATCCATTGGTTGGACAAACACGTAGCAATGTACCTACCACTGGCATAACAACAAAACGGATCGTTCCCTGAAAGTCCTCTCCATCCACCCACTGCCACTTCGCCTCTCCCTCCTCCCTAACATCAGAAACCAGTGACCTTATTTTCTATTTTCATAAATTAATGTCACAGTCTCAGAGTACATCTGCCCTTTGTTAAAAACCGAGTTCGTGACAGAGCTGAGACTTTTCTCAAGTCCACCTGACATCATCTCGCATTTATTTTCCTTATTTCTAAGGTGTATTGTTCAGTCAATGGAAGTTGAGTTTTCTGTTTCCATCCTTCCAAACATTCTCTTCTTTTTTCCCCTCATCATGATCACTCCAGGCTCCCAGACACTTCATTATTGTATTTATACAGGAAGAACTTCAGGTTATCTATGGGTGTGGACTGATGAGGTATGAGGAAAATTTTCACCCAAAGGTGATAGGATTCAAATTGGTAGAATTCCAGTTGTCTGCTAGTAAATGTGAGAGCATTTTCCCACAGCTCTGACTCACTTCTTACATGTGCAAATATTTAAGTTACAGGTGACATCTTAAGACTTCACCGTGAAAGGCAGCTCTCCCAGGTTTCCACAGGCAGACCTCCCTTGATTTAACGGTCTGTGAATGCATGATTGTTTGGCTAGTTAGTTAGATGCAAAACTAATATTCTGCTAACCAAAAACTGAAGAATAAATGTATCTCAAATGAAACAAATACAAGATTATGCCAGGCAGCCTTGAGCAAAAAGCTTCTGTTGCTCAAGGGCTGTCACTTTGATCAATGAAGACAACTTTCCAATTAGAAAACCATTCTTTGAAGATTACAGTACTAAGATTGCAATGAAGTGGAAAAAGCATAAAATACCAAAGTGCATTGGGTTCTCAGTTGATGTTAATTTTTCATATTTATGAAGTTAAGAACTGCAGAAATAATTGTACATATGACATAGAACTTGAATACAGTCAAAATATGAACAGAGTATTGGTCAAAGCCAACCTTTGAGGACAGGACATTTGTGTTACATAAGGGACCAAGAGTCACTGATCCCCAAAGACAATCACAAGCACTCTGCTCTCGTCTTATTGTGTTTTCTCTACTTTTTTTTTTACTTAAGTAAAAATGCTGGGGATTTACAATGATATAAAACACAGGCATAATAAGCATTCAATAACCTTCTTCCTCCAAACACCAAACATTGAGTACTGGGATAGTAAAATATGATTCTCAGAATTTATTATAACAGTGACTTAGTCGGTTAGTGAATAACAAGAAATAAAGGGGAATCAAAGCATTTCCTTTTCCTTTTTACAACTTAGAGATTCAGGAACCTTTGGAATATGACACAGAAGGAAAAGAGGGTACAAATGGCAGAGAAGCATGGAGACCGAGCTGAAAACTACAAACTGCAGTGCAAAGTGTGCTTTTCCTTTCTTAATCTTAAACTTGCATAGAATTTTCAAGGACAACACTATCTTATAATATTCAATATATATCATTATTTATAACCTCCTTGATCTCAAGTGTTTGAGACATTTATGACAGTGTTTCTTAGAAGTCGAACTATAGACCGCTAGAATTAGCATTGCCTTGATTCTTGTAAAAAAATCACATCATGAAGGCTTTTCATAATAAGAATTTCTCACCCCACAATGAATGGCTGCTATTACTAAATGAACCAGCAATAAATGCTGGCGAGGCTGTGGGGAGAAAGAAACCCTTCTCCACTGTTGGTGGGACTGTAGACTGGTTCAACCATTATGGAGATCAGTGTGGAGATTCCTCAGAAAACTAGGATTAGAGGTCCCATTTGACCCTGCTCTTCTCCTACTAAGAATATACTTGAAGGAATTAAAAGAGTCACATTGTAGAGACACATGTGCACCCATGTTCATAGCAGCCCAGTTTGTGATAGCAAAATCTTGGAAACAACCCAAATGCTCATAAACTGGAAACTGGATAAAGAAGATGTGGTTTTTTTAAAAAATAAAATAGAATATTACTTTGCCACAAAGAGCAATAAGTTTGAGTCATTTATATGTAATTAAGGTAAAATGCAAACATCTAGCCGGGCGTGGTGGCTCACGCCTGTCATCCCAGCACTCGGGAGGCAGAGACAGGAGGATTGCTGAGTTCGAAGCTTGCCTGGGCTACATAGTGAGCTCAGGGCCAGCCCGAACTACAAAGCAAGACGCTGTCTCAAAAAAAAAAAAAAAAAAAAAAGAAAACTCATCACAACTCATATGGTATACAGAAGCAGAGTCTCAAAAAATAATAGTAATAATAATACCTGTACATTCTATGTAGCCCTCCTAGTCATCCTTTAGGAAAGCCAGGGGTCATCATGTTTTAAAAATTCGCCTCATTCATGTGGCAAGTGAAGGAGAGATGTGTGTCTGCCATCTATGGGGCTACTGGGAACTTAAGATTTTTAAAACTGCAATTTTCATTATATCCACTCTCCTACAGTGCCTGAAAGGCAGGTGCCTGCAGGTGTTTGCTGTCCAAGACAAGGAAGCAGATCCTGTTGGCTGACTGATATGTAGACCCTGAGCCAGGAAAGATGGGAAAGAGAAGCTCACGCAACACGACTGTGGCTCCTTCTGAAGAACAATGAGCCACCGTGCATGCGGAATCTGAGTCTCTGAAGTCTCAAGCACCGATCGTCTGAGTTTGTAAGTCATCTGTGGGATCAATGGTCTTATTATTCAGCCTGCAGCCAAATCTTCAGTTATATCTGATAGGGAAAAGACCGAAGCCGAAAGCTGACTGACAGCAGGTCTCTTGGCAGTCGCCGGCCCTTATTTAAGGCTGAAATGAAATATCAGAGGCCCATCGTAACCTGGACTTCCGAAACCAGTAAGAGATCAACCGAAAAGCACAGACATTGTTCTCCCTCATCTGTCAACAAGACCTGCTTTCCCTCTGTTCGTTATCCCCCCACTTCTCAGGGATTAGCTTAAGACGAGAGAAGGCAGTTTTAATTAAAAATAGATTAGGTAGATTCAAAGATGGCAAAATGGAGCAGCTAACTGATGCTTCACAAAGTTCATTTTTCCTGACATTGGCACGTACTTCTATCAATTATTACTGCTCTGTGGCTAGATTATTTTTATTATCTTGTATTTTAATGCATATGTCTGTAAACATATTTCATAGATCCATGATGTAAATATAGTCCTTCAAGTGATTTTAAGACTACATTTAGAATGTCTTATAAGTCTGTATACTTTGCTAGCACACTGCAACTAACAGAAGCCGGCAATCTCGTGGAAGACTTATTATCCAATGAAGGAAAGACGCAGTGGGTTTCAAGATTTCAAGACACTGTGGTACAAGGGTGGCCTCAGATTCAGATTAGCCAGAGCCTGCTTCAGACGGGAGGCTTGTTGCTTATAAAAGAGTGAGAATGACACACTGGTCCTCAAAAAAGTATTTTGTGAAGGAATGTAGGTCTATTAAAAGACAAAATACAGGAGTCCCCCTGTTGGGTTTCCTTATGCCATATTATGAATAAGGTATATAAGCACTGAAGCTTTAGCAGCTTAAACAGAATATTTGAAGAGTAGGAAAAGTTAAAACTATTATAAAAACAAGTTAAAAACACACAATTTATAATTGGTTAATCTGTCTTTTATCATTATATATATGATATATACGATTATATATGTATATATGTATATATATATGATATACATATATATGATATATATGATTTTATATATATATATATATATATTTCCTTCCTATATTTTTTTTCCTTTTTTTCTGTCAAATTATCCAAGTCTACCAATTACCAGATGAATGCGTATGTTAAGGAAGGTATTCTGCTGGCAACTAGAATTTCCTTCTCACCCAAGAGCTCATCATGTTGTAAGGCTTAGGATATCAGGGGAAATAAACGCACCAAAAAACAAGCATCAAAACTCAAAGCGAGGTCACACGGCAGCTCGTACTGAATTGCCCGGTCTCAGGGGGGTACGCCGTGGGATCCAGAGGGGTCCTGGGGTTCCAGGACCTGCTTTCAGTTCTCCTTTTCGCTTCATCTTGCATCTCGATTCACACGGAAGAGCAGTGTGCAGAGTGTAGGGCGGGTGTGTCCCGTCAGCCTTTGGCTCTCCGGGTTTGCAGCTGCGGGCACTCGTGACCGCCGGCACGAAAAGGCCGGTTTTCCTACTTGCCCGCAGAGGGCTCTCGGGGCCCCTCCTAGCGCGTGTTGGCTCCATTTTGTCCTCAGAGACGGCTCTTTTCTAACACTATAAGATAGTTTTTCATATTCTTCGGACTTTCTATAAATGGGCTTTTATACCATGACCTCTTTCAATTCGGGATTCTTTGGACCAACAACACATTGCTGAGAGTCCCGGTACGGCTTGGCGTTCAAGTGTGTTCCTCATCTGTCCGCCGCCAGCTTCGAGCCAGCAGCGGTTCTCCGTGTCTCGCTTGGTTTGAAAGTTAGTTTCCCTTTTGCCTGTCTTTTCTATCACTAGCTGGAGAGCGTCGTCTGGTTTTAAGATCGCGTGTGATTGATTAGGCCCACCTGGCGACCTTCCTGTGTGGGTTCAGCTGCGCCCTGCCAGGTAGCACGCTCGGGGACGGTACCTCATCACACTGCAGTCAACGGGGGCCAGGGAGTAGAAGTCCGAGGGTCTTTCCGGAGCCATCGCTCAAACATTAACCCGACATTATCTTGTCAGTTCGTTTATTTAAATGTTGAGGAAAAGGCTGGAAGAGGCAACAGGACGCAGCCAGGGTGGTCATGTAGCCAGACCACGACCACCGTGGCTGGACAGGGGCCCAGGTGGAAAGGGAGCCCGTGAAACACCCGTGTATCTATTTAGAGCTTGACACCGAGGGGATTCCAGTTCTGTCAGAGCCTTGGGAAGGCTTCGCTACACGGTGGTAGGAGCTCGGAAGAGCCAGCACCCGACAGAGGGAGGGAAATACCTCAGCTGAAGCAGACGAGCCGTCAGGACGTGGGGCGCAATCAGAGTGCAGCACCCCATTTACCTCGCCATAATCAGGCAGGAGCTGAGTAGAAATTTAACCAAATTATCATCTTTTTTATTGGAAAAAGTAGAGGAAAGGTAAAAAAAAAAAGTCTATGTGGTAGAATACTAGAATCTAAATTTCCATAATGTGAAATAAACAAATTATACATCAAAATATATCATTTTGAAATATAAACACAGAACAAGTTCAAACAACTGGACCACTAGATGATAAGGTTGGGCACACGGATTCTTGGTTTTCATGATTAAATTTATAGTGTTTGAAACTTGAAGCAGCATAAGTACATTACGTTATAATAACACAAATTATTACAAAGGAAGAAATGAGATGCATTTCATATGAGTCCAAATGTTTAAATTAAAATCTAATCAGGTGCTCTAGTATTTTAAGGAATTGCGTTAACTTCAGCGTTTTTACTTCCTTCATTTCCTTCTGTTCTCAACAAATAAAATAATTTAAAACAGCCTCCGCGACATCAGGTTCGGTCTCGGCCCTGCGCAGGCCCAGCCGGGCAGCACCTGGGAGGCCTCGCGCTAAGGCGACGGGGTCCCCGCGCCTCGGAGGCGCCCTGCGCGGCGCGCTCTCCCTGGACGCCGGCCTTGTCTCCTACACCCCGGGAGCAACAAATGGGAGTTTTGTAACCGGCATTTCCGAAAGGCAGCGCGGGCTTAGTCAGGAGGAGTTTTCCACGAACGAGAGCCCCGGCCTCCGGCTGCAGGCTGCCCGCTCCTGCGGGGAGAGCGGGCTTTCCAGTCGGAAGCAGCCGCCCCTGTTTGCCCACCGCGCAGCGGCGGCAGCGCCCGGGATCTTCTTCGGGGGGGATAGTTCCGCTCACACCGGCGGAGCCTCCTCGTGCGCCCCGTGGCCCGGGGTTGTCCGCCGTCAGCGAGTATCTCCAGCCAGAGATCACTACGTGGGGATGACTGTGTCTTTCCACGGATGATGGCTTCTTTAATCTCAGGACTCTGTGCATCCTTTCAAAGCTTGCTTCGTTTCTCAGGATCATTTCCCACGGGCTCCGGGCACTCTTTCTTTCTTTTCTTTTTCTTTCTTTCTTTCTTTCTTTCCTTCCTTCCTTCCTTCCTTCCTTCCTTCCTTCCTTCCTTCCTTCCTTCTTTCTCTTTCTTTCTTTCTTTCTTTCTTTCTTTCTTTCTTTCTTTCTTTCTTTCTTTCTTTCTTTCTTTCTTTCTTTCTTTCTTTCTTTCTTTCTTTCTTTCTTTCTTTCTTTCTTTCTTTCTTTCTTTCTTTCTTTCTTTCTTTCTTGAGACAGGGTCTCGCTTTGTAGTTCAGGCTGGCCCTGAGCTCACTATGTAGCCCAGGCAAGTCTCGAACTCAGCAATCCTCCTGCCTCTGCCTCCCGAGTGCTGGGATGACAGGCGTCAGCCACCATGCCCGGCTCCAGGCACGTTTTATGCACACTGTTATGTATCCCCTAAGACATGGCCATCTATTCTCCTGTTGCATATCTCACAGCTATAGTAACCTTAGTGTCTCCGCCATAAATAGATACAGGAAGCTGCAGATAAAATAACATACAGCAAATTTAATACACTTGAACTCAGTTAATTTAACAGAAACTTCCAGACGGCCTGTTTGAGGTTGGCTTGTGTAAAATGAGTAATGTAGAACCCTGAGTTCAAGAGAAGGGGGAGGGGCCAGTGGCGAAAGCATCTCTGCTGCTTTCCACGGCCCTGACCGTGGAGCCCAGATGGCCGTGGCGAGCCCTGACGGAGGCCCTGAACGCAGTGGACACAGCTTTCTTGTTCTCATCAGTGCACGTTAATTATACAGAATATGGGTTTCACTGTGACGTTTGCACACACGTGATACACTTGACCAGCCTGTATTAGTCTCCCTTATGTTTGCATCCTCCTTAATACCTCTCCTGTCCTTAAATGACTTTTCTTCTATTTGCATGTATGCACCAGTTTCCGCCCGAAAGGAAAAATTCGATACTTGTCTTCCCATGTCTGACTCATTGCCTTTAACATAATCTCCAGATCCGCCCATCTTTGTGAAATGAGAGAATTCTATTCTTCTTTATGACTGGGTCATATTCCATTACATGTGTTTACATATTTCGTTTATTCTTACATCCACTGTCAGACACCTAGAGAAACTCCACAACTTGCTATTGTGGATATTGCTGCAGTAAATGGGCGCTCAGCTATTCTATAATATGCTCATTTTGTTTCACTCACTGGGTGAGATGGTAGTTTTATTTTTAGCTTTAAGGGAACTCCATGCTGATTTCTACAATGTCTTTACCAGCCTATATTCCCATCAGAACGTAGAAAGTTTCCTTTTTCTCTAAATCCCTGCCAGGATTTTTATATTTTTGATGATAGCCATTCTGACTAAAGTGAAATGGAATCTCAATGCAGTATTGATTTACATTTCTCTGATGGCAAAAGATGTTGAACATTTTTTCATATAGTTTTGTCTGGTTTTATTTCTTTTGAGAAATATTTCTCCAGTTCATTTGCCCATGTATGATTGAATTATTTGCTGTTTGGGGCTGTTTGTTTTTGAATTCTTCATGTATTCTGAATATTAAGCCCCCATCTGAAGAAGAAGTGGCAAAGCCTCTCTCCTGTTACGGTTGCTGGAGACAGCTCGCTGAGGGGGTCACAGATGGGGTCTGATCACCATTTCAAGCGAAAAGCTTCCTTGATTTAGAAAGAAAAGGAAAAAACTCCACTTTATGTCCTGCTAGCTTCTTACCCTTTCCCCTAAATTCCACTAACTTCTCAGTTCCCCAAACCTCTCACTTTTCTTCTTCTTCTTCGTTTTTTTTTTTTTTTTTTTTGAGACAGGATCTCACTTTGTAGTTCAGCCTGGCCCTGAGCTCACTGTGTAGCCCAGGTGAGCCTCGAACTCAGCAATCCTCCTGCCTCTGCCTCCCGAGTGCTGGGATTGCAGGCGTGAGCCGACACACCCGGCACTGTGGTATGTGGTATTGATGGCTGGTGGGCGTGAGTCACCACACCCAGCACTGTATGTGGTTACTGGGGATCAAACTCAGGACCTTGTGCTTGCGAGGCAGGCGCTGGAACCACCGAGCTAAATCTCCAGCCCTCACTTTTCTTCTTGAAGTGAGATGTCAATCTATATTCTCAGGGGTCTTGTAGAGATTGTTCACTGTGAAGAACACCTATATTTTCACCTCCAATCAATAGCCAGGAGAAGAAATTTTGTTTAAAGACTCACATGATTGAATCCAGCATTTGCTGTTATTCCAAAGTAGCATTATTTAAATGACTTTCATATTTTACCTTGAACGTGGATGTGATTTTCCCCCAGAAGCCCACACGTTGGAGGACTGTCCTCTGGATGGTTGCACCGTGACTGTGGACATCCAAGGTGGAGCCTGATAGGGTAACCTTACCCAGCCCGAAGCAGGACCCCAGAAGGCATCGGACAGCTCTCACGTGGGCCCGCCTAGTTCTCACCACAAGCTTGTTACGGAAGCCTGCGCTGGGCTCCCTCCGGGTCTCTCCGGCTTACTCTTTGGTCCGAGGTCACTCGCCTCCATACACCATCTCGGTCACCTCTGGTCAGGGTGGGAGGGAGCCCAGCAGGTGCTATGACTCTGAGCTTCAAACTCTGGAAGCGAAATGGAGCTCTTTCCGCTGCAAAGTTGGTGCCTGTCACTTCATTGCAATAACAAGAACTGCCTATGGCATGTCATGTAGAGAGGAGGCACCTGCTTGCTTTGCTGCGTTTGCTCTGAGTCCATCAGTAAGTGGTGTGAGACGACACAGCTGTGGGACGTAAGATCACATTCTCCTCTCCACCCACCCCCATTATAAGGCAGGAAAAGAGAGGATTCTTTTTATCATTAATTAAGTTTGTGGATACAATTTAGATACACACAATGACTACATTCATCGTATGGAATTTGTAACAGATGCTGGTGGGGCGGTGGGAAGAGAGGAACCTTCTCCACCGTGGGTGGGAGTGTAGACAGGTGCACCCACTATGGAGATCAGTGTGGAGATTCTGCAAAAAGCTAGGGCTAGAGGTTCCGTTTGACAGGGGCATCCGCCTTCTTGATATCTTCCCAGAAGAATTAAAGACACCATACCATAGTGATATACCCACAATTTGTGTCCGCAGCAGCAGAGTTTGCAACAGCTAAATCTTGGAAACAGACCAAATGTCCATCAATTGATGGATGGATAAAGATGCAGGTTCCTTATGCAGTGGAGCAATAGTCTGCAATAAGGAGGATAGACTCGAGACACTTCTAGGTAAACAGATGCACTTCGAGACCATATTCTCAAGTGAAATAAATCTGATACGAATGTGTAAATATTCGACTGTTTGTCCAGTGTGAGAAAGTGAGAGCGTAAATAAGGACCAAAGTGTGTCATAGATATTGTAAAATAGAAAGAAAATGCTCGAATATAGGAAGGGCGCAGGGGAGTGGGGAGAAGGGAAGGAAGGAAGGGGAAAGAACAGAACCTTTTAGGGTATCATGACAAAATCTTGTGGGGTACACATGTCCAAGTTGATTTTTAAAATTACTATGTGTTTTAGAGATAACTAGAAGTGAAAAACATTTACAAAATTATAAAATATTAGAAATGGCCCTGGAGTGGTCCATATGTGTATGAATATTTATTTTCCCCAGACAGAATTTTCTCCCACTGGAGTCTATCAAAACAACTTGCTGTAGCTCACTGGAATAAAAATAAAAATGACTTACTTTGTTCCATCCCGACACAAAAAGTAGCATGAATACTTGCATGAAATGAGTCCAGATGAAGGAGAAAAAGGAAACTGAGTGCTTTGCTTTGTCTCTGCCATTAAATATAATGACACTAGGAATTGCCAGAGTCCTCGTTAAAGAAATAAGACCTCCTTTACCAACTTTTGAAGTGTTACTTCCACACACCTGCTATATCACTGCCTTCGCTGAAAGCAACACGGAGGACTTGGATTGGAAAGAGAAAGATCTCTAAACTTTCAGCCTGCTATGCACCACAGGTCTTCAACATTCGTAGTGTGTGGAAGCCAGAAGTCCTCGGACGCTCAGCTCCTCAGCCGGCCGTCGGGAGCTGCAGGGACTTGCGTGCGAGTGGGACACGCACCTCTGGACACCCCGGGGAGCGCCGGAGCAGTTCGGGGAGCAGAACAGGAGGAAAGACAGCGGCCAGTCTTGGGAGGTGAGAAAGAGAAGTAGAGGAGCAAGTCGCGGACTCTGGCTGAAGACTCCACGGCTGGCGCGGCTGAGGGACAAACATCAGAGCCGCGTGGGGTGCATCACACTGTAGGAGAGAGACAGAAAGCAAAACAGAAGCGCCTGTGATAAAAGACACTCGATGACTATGTCCGCACAGACGCACCGTATGCATTTATATATAGGAAGTTCTAGGCCAGGGAAGCTAATATTAAAAGAAGCTGATCAAAAACACTATAGGCTTACTTTTAAAAAATAGTACTTAAAAAAATCTATTCATCCCCTCAGTTTACTTCTCCTCACTTCGGAAGTTGTGTCCCTCACTCTTGCCTCTCTCTGAAGCAGCTCTGGAGGCTTCTTTCCTCAGCGTCCTTAAGAAGTGTGATTAAAAGCACAGTGACTGTTGTTGCCAAGTGCTGTCTGATGGTGACCACGGGTCAACCTTTCTCACCGTTCCCTAATCCTTAAAAGTAAACCTGGACCAGGGCCGGAGATTTAGCTCAGTGGTTCCGGCGCCTGCCTCGCAAGCGCAAGGTCCTGAGTTCAACCCCGGTAACCACATACAATGCTGGGTGTGGTGACTCACGCCCACAGGCAATCAATACCGCATACCACAGTGCCGGGCATGGTGGCTCACGCCTGTAGTTCCAGCATTCAGAAGGCAGAGACAGGAGGATTGCTGAGTTCGCGGCCGCTTGCCTGGGCTACATAGTAAGCTCAGGGCCAGCCTGAACTACAAAGCAAGACCCTTTCTCAAAAAAAAAAAAAAAAAAAGGAAACCTGGACCAGACATTTTACACCAAAGGGACTGGTTACTACTGAAATGGAGACTGAAGACAGATTTCATCTTTTATAGAAACTTGTGGAAGTGCTAAGGGATCCCATGAAATGCTTTTAGGAACCAGAGGAGGAGAAATGGGCTGGAGTTTCACAAGGAGCTCGATTGCCCATGAGTTGAGCATGGTTGGCGTGGGTGGTGGATATAGGGGTACTCACTATCCCCTTCCAATTTGAATGTTTAATATTTTCTATGCTAAAGAAATAAAAACCAATTTAAAAAGGAGAACAAATAAATCTACCTCTTTCCTAATTGAAAAACATTAAAGGGTCTAAGCTTATGAGGTCTCTTTGAGGTGTAAAAGAATGAAAAAAAAAGCAAAAATCAATGCTGTCTCTCTTACTAAGCTGAATTCCAGAAGGATTTCCTTTAGAAGGTCGGTTTTTCCACTGATGGAATGTTCCAAATCTTAAAAACCATCTGGAGAGCAAGGATTGGCTGGGTTTCCATCTCACTGTAATCATGAGACAGTTATTGAGAAAGAATTCAAAAATGAGTCACTTTTCATTTGACAAAATGCATATGCTAGATTCTGAAACACTTGAAGAAGTAAGTCCTCAACCCCATTCACAGAACACAAAAATAAAATAATGTAAAAAATTTCCAATTATTTTGTTTCTACATTACAGTGTAAAGCCAAAGTTATTATTCTGACAGTATCTTTGTTATAAAGTTACGTTACAATTTGACCAAACATTTACTTTTTAATAATCATCTAACATAGGAAAGAATATTAGTAACTATAAATAATTAATATTTATGTGAGGAAATCAAAATAAATGAATCTGGAAAACCATATTGTGGATAGTGGGTATTTCCTGAAAGATACAAATAAACAGATTGAAGTCCTTGCCTTCCCTAGTTCACTTAATGTTTCTGAATTTTACTTTATTTGTTTTACCAATCTGCACAGGTCATTCCATGTAACTCCGAATGCTGATGATCCTGATGTTATAAACCACCTGTAAAGTAGCATAGTTTCTTCTAGCCTTTCTTTTCACTATTCCGTGACAGCATCCTAAGACAGTGTTCTCAACAAAATTAAAAACAGGTAAAAAGAACAAGAGAGGAAAGTATGCACAAGTAACACTTCAATGCACATTCGGCTGGACAATATGCCGTATTCTTCGCTCATTTGTGTTTTACACGCAGGTCGGATGTTAACCATCTTGTGAGGTTTGTAAATACTTGTGTGAATTCTGCGGGCAGGGAAATGACAGAATAATGCTTCCCTGGTGCCTCTACGTAATGTAAACTTTCCCACATGACTGTTCGGATGTCAGCGTGGATGGCGGTGAGGACTCATAGAACAGGGTGAGGCCGAGCCCCAGTGTTCTCAGTTCACTGGGGAAGACAACTGAGAGGGCTCACTCCAAAACCTTTCCTGGCATGACCTGAGAAAACAAGTGCTGTGTGGGAACCCAGAGGATTTCAAGCCCTGGCAGGAGTGGGAAGACTTCTGGGGGGGGGCTCCACCTGGCAGCAGAGAGAGCGAACGCAGGTCCTCTGACAGAGGGTCTAAGGAGAAGGACAGTGTGTCTGTCCTAGGAAGGAAGGAAAAAAACCCAAGAAGTAAATGACAGGTGTCGAAGACAAGCACCCAAGAAGAAAACTGAAAAAGAAAGAGAAGATACAAAGCAAAGGAATACAGAAGGGAAACACAGAGCGAAGCTCAGACGGGAGTATTTCCTGCTGCCCACCTGACGTGCATTCAGCATGGCCTACTTTCAGCGCTAACTGAAGACTACCTTGCACCAACCCTTGGCTTCGTTCCGACAAGCTCGGCCGTAAGTAGTAGCTCATTGTGGTGGGAAGCGCCCTCCGGCACGCCAGGCGTTGCCAGCACGGCTAGGCTGTTCGGTGCTCCGCAAAGGGACCGAAGTGCTGCTTCCCGTGTTCCTTCCCGAGCAGCGGCGGGCGCGGCCGCGCTGGGCACGTCCCCGTTCCCACTGCACAAGTGGCCTCGCCCGGTACAGGCGCCTCCGCACCCTGGACTCCGCAGCGAAGCAGCCTTCACCTCCGCCGGGCCGACGGTTATTTTTACCGGTTTAGCAGACTTCACGTGTGCTCTGCAAGCCGCGGGAACCACTGTGCTGGTGGAAAGAGTGATTTCAAGACGTGCAGTCTTCGCTGCCAACTTGACTCTTAATGAAAACGGTCAGTTGGCTGAGCAGCCAGGTGAGAACACGGCGGAGCCGTTGTCTGGGCCGCGCGTGCGCTCGGGAGGAGCCAACAGGAGAAGAGCAAGGCGCGGCCGACGGCGCGCGCACTCCTGGCCCCGCCTCAAGCACACGGGGTCTCACGGCCGGGCCCCCGCGGAGCTGGGCCTGGGACCTGCCGCACGGCCGCGAGCCACCGGGCCAACCGCTGCGGTCACCTCATGAAACGCAGATCCCTGCGTGACGAGGTGTTAGTGAAGGAGACGCTGCGCGGACTCTTCCAGGCTTGCGCGGCGCTGCCGGTCTGTCCGTTTGCTCAGTCTGCGTAGCAGCCACGGCGCGCCGGCGCGGAGCTACCGTGCACACAGCAGCGGCCGGCGCCCCCGACCTCTCGCTGCGTGACTGTTCCTCCCCCGAGTCCCAGGCCGGGTCCGAGCCGCCGGGCCGGCACAGCCCCCGCGAGCGTCCGCCCACGGCACCGGGCGTGCGTCCGGGACTCGTGGGCCTGGAGCGTGCGCCACGCTCGGAGCTGGGAAGACGGTGGGCGTTCCGGCAGGGGTCCGGGCCAAGCGAAACAGGAACCGGCAGCCGCCCCAGAGATGAGGCTTGGAGGCCGAGCCTCGGGGCGTTTCTGAGGCGAACGAACGCCAGCCGAGCGCACCTGGCAGGGCCGCGGGGCGGGCGCCCTGACAGCGCGGGCGCACAAGGAGCGCGAGCCCCGCTCCCCACCGCGGTAACCGGCGCGCTCGCAGGACCCGGCCTGGCTCGGGTGGCAGCGCAGCACGCAGCTCCGGGCTGGCCCCGCACCCTCGGGGGGCTGCGCACGACTGCAGGGCCACGTCACGCCCTCGCAGGACTGCGGTCGCAGCCAGAAAATGAGACGATTCAGCGCAGCCAGCCCTCGGGCCAGGCGAGGGGAAAGGCCTTCCACACGTGCGCACCGCGTGGCCCGGGTTAGGGTTGGGTGCCCGGTGCGACCTCGTTTCCCCAGAACTTTTCCTACTTCTCTGGTCCCCTCAGCCACCGCTCCAGCCCCAACTTGCTCACTGGAGTTCCCAACCGGCATCACTGTGGCTCTTGAACAGATGTGAGCGAAAAGTCAACCCTGAATGTGAACATGTTGAATAATGGAGATAATACATACCTTGTGATGTTGAGAACAAGCCTCTCCTTCCCGTGGTAAGATCATATCCTTCTAGTTTTAATTCTGGGCAGTAGGGACGTGTCTCTGAGGGAAAAAGAATAATTTCAGTCTGGGTCTTATATGGAAAGAAGGACTATACCTGGTAAAAGGTTTTCTTCTGGTTTTGTTTTTGTTTTGTTTTGTTTACCATAGTCTAAGAAATAAGGGTAATTAGCAGATATTTATCCCAAACTTCAAAAGACAGTGGAGGCAGAAGAAGAATTCATGCAGTAGTTCAGCAAAAAACTATAGGTGGGAAAACATTCCCAGCAGTAGATCTGAAATTTTGAAGACACTGACATATGTTTTGTTATTTTACTTTAAATCCTAATTCTCAATGACTCAGCCCTAAGAATAATACTCTATTCTACTCCTGTGAAATTAATTTTTATTTAAAATTCACTTTCACATTGTCTTTTAGATTTTATTTAGTAATTTGGTACATAATGTACTTAAATGGAAGATGCCCTTTTAATTACAGTGAGGTTTTAAAGGAAAGTAGTAACCATAGATCCATTTAGCTCACGGGTCTTCCACACTCTCCGGAGAATCCGACGCGGCTAAGTATATTTATACTATATTTTCTTACCAATCTATAGAGCTTTTCTGTGAGGATAACTGCCTTTCCTGCTTTGCCTGGTTGTGATGCCACTGGCCTATACTGAACGGCCCCAAAACACACAGACCGCTGTGGCTCATGGCTGTGCTTGTTGGGAGGAAGCTGGGCAGACATTGGTCACGGATATTCCAGAGTGTCCTCCTTTACTCTGAGCCCTTGGGAGAAATTCCTTTCTAGTGTTGGCAGAAAAAATGTGTGCTGTGCTTCTCTTGAGTAGTTGGTTTTCTTCTTAAGTTAAAAAAAAAAAAAAAAAAAAAAGGAAACTGGGCAGTGAAGACTATTTCCCTCACTTCGTGGACAGGTACCTAGCACTCAATTTGTGGACAACCCAAAGAACAATCCTATCCTTAATACCCAATGAAAACCGCAAGGGACTCCATGACACCTATTTTTCTATGAACCATAGTTCTTGGTTATAGGTATACCTTTCTCTTTGTTTGTCCCTTTTATTTTTTATTTTTTTGCCTTCTTTTAAAAGAGAGAACTTTTGTCTCTACATTTTCATAACAGAACTTGGACTATATTTTTTAAACTAGTCTGGATTTTCTTTCACTAAAATGTGCTTTTAGTATATGCTTCCAAATCTATACCTAAAGATCTGACATATTATTTTTTGAAATTTCTAAATACCTGTTTGCTATCTCAATGTAATGTATCATTGGTGGAATCATTTCCCCATTGATTGACATTCACTGGTTTTGAAAATGAGAAATGTTTTGCCAATACAAACCATATTATATTAAATATTCTATACATAATTACTGCATTGTCATATAGCTTTTTTCTCAAAACTTCAACTACTGTTATCTTATTCCTCAAAACCTCAATTGCTATTATCTTATGTCATGTTATTTTATTTCTGTAACACTTATCGCATGTGTTAGTCAACTGACAAATCATATTAAATTATTTTGTTATCATTTATTACATGTGTCATTGAAGTTTTCAGTTTTGTCCTTCTGATTTCCTTTAAACTGAGTTATCAAATCTTCACAGATTCGATATTCAAATGTATTTTGTCTTTTAACATAATTGAGGTTCACTGTATATCATTTATTTGGTCATAGAAATTATATTTAAATTAAATCTGTGAATTTTCCTCAGAGCACTAAGTCAGCCATGTCTTCCTACTACCAGCCCTAAGCAGTCCACCCTGAGCGGCCCCCGGGCAGTTGCTTTGCACACTCACTGCCCTGACTGCTGCTTGGGCCATTCCTGCTTGCGGCTTCTGTTTGACAGTAAGAGTAGAAACCACTGCTACGCATTCCTAAGTAATGTCCATAATGAAAACCTAAATTCGGCTCTGCTATAGGGTTCATTTTACTGACACCGTCAGTTCCACTGGAAACAAAATGACCAAGTGAAATGACTTGAATGCAAATATAATAAAAGGTAGGTAAGTGAAAAGAAATACTATTGAAATATTAAAGCAAGTGATATCAACATAATTACATTTGACTGATAAATGCCGTAGTAGCTCTTTAGCCTATGACAATGAGAAAATGTACCTTTTATGTTTTACCAAAGACACAGCTGAGTAGGTGGCACATGAACAGAATACTCCTATGCAAATAATACATGGTAAGATCCTGTGATCTTCGAGACACGATTTCTCTGAGACATACTGATAATTCTGTCTGCAGGGCTCCTGTGCAGTCTGGAGCCAAGGGTAAATGGCTCTTTGTTACATGAACACAGCTCGGTCTGCCGCACACTCTTGTGGACCATCAAAGTACATCTGTCATTCTTCCTCATTTTCAGTGTCAATAAGCAACACTTTGGACCCGTAAGAGACAATAGGCATATATACTGAATTTATTTATCATCACCAAATAATCTATATAAATTTGAATCAGTAAAGTCTCTACTATTATTTTGTCTCTTCCATAGCACTTAAGTGATCAGTGCAACAAACCTTGGACGGGTCATGACTGATGCAAAATTTGTGTTATTTCTCCCATGACCCTCATCTAGATTATAATTCCCTGAGGGAATCCCGGGAGTGGTGCTCTCAGTTTTGTATTTAGCCAAAATGCTATTGTGAAATCACCGTGAGTGAGACTTAGATAACTGGCAGTTACACTACCCAATCACTGGTTCTCTAGGAGCCCTGCGTTGGCAGAATTGCAATCATCCCTCACAGGTCTGACTTCAATGTCCCTTTTATTCAGTTTCTTTCTTAACGTGCTCTGTCACTGCCTGAGAGTCTGAAAGCAATTATTAGTTCTAGACTTACAGTTCCAGCAGAGGGTGAAAAAACAAAGAGAAATGCAACAGCTCTATAAATTGAATGTCTTATAGTCATTTAAACTACCGCAGAGAAGCTGTGCTCTTAGTGTTGTGGTCATGTACAATCTATCTAGAAGTAGCTGTTTCCATGACAAATCCACGAGTTACAGTTCCTGACATGTAAGACCATGTAGTGGGTCAAGTGATCTCTCTGAAGCCCAAGTTTTCACCACTTCTCTGTGTGTGTGTGTGTGTGTGTGTGTGTGTGTGTGTGTGTGTGTGCTTGCATGCACTGCCTTCAAGTTAACTGAACATTCCAGGTGCTCTGACTCACCACAGCGTCCTCCTAGTTGATGTCTTCTGGATGCAGGAAATATTCATTTATCAAGTGCAAAGCATTGTGGTAGCTGCTTTTGCTACATTAAGAAGCTAGATATTCACTTTTTTTGTTGTTTTCTGGTTTTTGAGACAGGATCTCAAAATCAACTCCAAATCTAATTTAGTATGTGAAGCTTGCTATTATTACTAACTTGCTGGATCATGAAATTATCTAAACCTATCAATTAATATCTAAGTTTATGCAGGTTCTTACCCTCAGCAACATCACAGAAGGTTGTTTTAAACTTTGTGAATGTTTAGAAATCTGTATGATATTTTTAAATGGCATAACACAAGACACAGATTTTTCCAATCTTTGTCTTAGAAATGTCAAGATGCTTGCATTTTAATGGAATTATGATTCCAAAATTTTACCCATGTCATAAAATGTGTAACAACATTTGTGATGGTTTTACTTTTCTTCCAATTCAAACTGCATTTATTGCAGTCTTTATATTTTAGTGTGTCCGTCTCCTCCATGTATGATATTTGTGTTTCTTCAGCCCTGTAAAGCAATATTCAGCAAGGGCAGGCATGTACCTTATTTTTCAAACTCTCTGTGTCTCTTAGAATCTAATATAAGTCTCTGATGAAGAATATCCAGGCTTCACTCCTGCTCCATAAAGAAGCTGAATGTTCTATTTCACCTCCCAACTAAGCACTTCGATGGAATAAAATTTACACACACTCTGTCTTTCTCAGGAATAAGTATTAACTCAAGCATCTGCTGGTAGATGGTGCTACAGAGTTTCTTCACTGTATTTCTTGATAGAGATTATACTTGGATCAACAAGAATGAGAAATGTTATTCAGGAATGATTTTCTTGAATTTTCATTCACCTCGTTTTGACCTTCATCCTCAGACAACCCGAACAGAATTGTAGGAGTTTCTTTATGAATTATACTTTTATCGCTGGACTCAATAATATAAAAACAGGCTTACACCGATTGCCTTTTAACGTGCTCCAGGGAAACCAGTGGCGGTTGGTGTCTTCACTCAGTCTCCATCCTTCTCCGGGACACAGGCTGGTTTTCTGCCCAGCTTTTTCCACTCACCGAGGGGGCTCGCAGCAGCCTCAGGTGTATGCCGTACACTAGAGGCATATACGGTACAGCAGCACCGCCGAATCTCTCTCTGATTAGCACTGCTAGAGTGAAGCTCCAACACTAACCCAAGGTCAAGGAAGAGAATTTTACCCCAGCTGAATCAGACAACCCTCCCTCAAACGCCGACCATGGCAGTCACCTCAGTCAAAGAGCATGGAAGTTTTTAGCTGAGATAGTGGAATGGTCTTGGCATAGCAAATTAATTTATATACCATTGTCTTCCTTATATCTTGAGCTTGTGAAAACTATTTATAGAACTATTTATACTAACAGACAAACCCACTATTAGCTAATAAAACAAGTTCAATCACTTCATTATTTGATTCTTCTGCTCAGTCCTTTATACAACACGTTTCTGCTAAAACTTCTACCTAGGCAGCCACTGTTATCTGAATCTTCAGGACACAGAGTTCATGTGATGATGCGAGGTAGTGGTGAGGAAGTGGAAGGTCCATTTTTTCCTAGTGCTGCTTCCTCCAATGCTGTCTTCATTAACCGAGAAGACTTGCTAGAACAGATGTACAGTCCCGTCAACTCCACGTCCGTACTGATTAGCTAGCTCTTAGCCGCTCCCTGTCCCACAGAAAGCCCGCGATTCCTAGTGTAACACAAGCGTCTTTCACGGAGCCCGTCTCCCTGTCTTGTCTGTCATCCCAACACATTAACACCGTGTGGCTCAACCTCGAGGCTCCTGCAGGCTCAGCGCGCTCCTCCGACAGACCGTGCTGCTTCTGTGCCTCTCTCTTCTTCCACGGCCCTTCTGGACATTGTCTGTTTCATTCGTTTTTGTGTTTCAGAAGTCATCGATGGATCTATGCTTCATCCCCCACCTCCGTCCCTGATAACCCTGAGTTTGGCCTGGGGGTGTGACCTTCACGGGGCACTCTGAGTGGTACTTTTAACCCTCTGAGGTAAACATCTAATAAATTTCCACCTTGTATCCCAAGTTTCTTTAGAGCACAAACATCTGTCTGAACTTGATGTAAAAATCACAAAGCAAAGAACCTAATCTGAAGTAGGCATGCAGCTGCTCTAGAAGGAAGAAAGGAAGGAAAGGGAAGAGGAAGCCAAACGCTGCGTGAAGTTCGTGGATGGAGAAGCATCTGGAACCGCAGGCCTGTGCTGCCCCTGGAAAGCCGTGAGCTCCTCAGGCCTGCAACAGGAAGGACCTAAAAGGGTGAGTCATCATCAAAACAGTTCAACCTTTTAAGTCTTTATTTGCATCTATAGACATTTCGAGGTTAGGAAAAACACAGTTATTTCCTTTCAATCTTCAGACTAAAAACTGGTGTCAGATCTGTTCAATCCTCTGCTCTCCTTTTTTTCCACAGTTCAATCTGAACTGAGAGACCAGCCATTTCGTAGTGATCACACAACAAATACAAAGTAACTTGAATGAGAATTTCCATTGCTGGGCCTGTTTGGGGGCAGAAAGGGTGTGCGCAGCTGTGAAGTTCGTGGATGGAGAAGCATCTGGAACCGCAGCTGTGCTCTTCTTTCCTCTTCACTTTCCCTCCTGTCGTTCTGTTCCTACTAGGTTCCATGACCCTCCCTTTTATTAGGACCACGGTTTTAGCTGACACTGCCAGTCAAGTAGAGGGCTGGCATGTCTAAGCATGAGCCTTTGGCTGTGTTTAGCCTCCTTCATTTACCTTAAGTATACAAATTAACCATTGCCCGTATTGCCTATGGAACATTATTTTCTACTAGCTAATTCTAAGCTATCTACAGCTCAAGACTCCTGGTTGAAACTCGGATCTCTGCCACTCATTATGGTAGTTGCACACCTTTTGCCTTCCATCTATCGTCTCATGCTAAGAAGCTAAGTTCTCCATTAGCATCTTCTTTAGGTCCCTTGCAGAACTTACCTAATTGCAGAGTTTTCCTCCTTTGTGTGGCATATTCACTTTAATATGTCAACTCCTCTAAGTGTCCAGATTCTTCTCTCCTTTACCTGCCAAAGTTTCTTGCATTTCTATTTAATGGGACTTTCACTTGTTCTAAGAACTGGAAATCGTCCAAGTTCATCTACTGGCATGTTAAGTATCTATTGTAGCTTGTGTCTAGATTTCCCCCAAAGCCTCATGCTTTCCATAGGTGGGGCTTTTCAGAGGTGGCTGGATCTAGAGCATGTGATGCTAGGATTAAGGGTATGGGATACTAAATTAGTCCACTGAGTGGTTTAACATAGTTTCCTGGACAGAATATAAAGGACAGAAAGAGGGCTGCATTATTGCTTGCTAGATCAGTATTTTGCTGCTTGCTTCCTTCTGCCTGCCATAAACTATTTCTCCTCTGTGATGCCTCTCTGCCATGCCATCCTGCCTTGAAGCCAGCCAACTATGAACCAAAACTTGTACAAACTGTGAGCTACAATTAACCTTTCCTCTTTTAATTTTGGGTGCCAGGTACTTTGTCTAACCAACAAGAAAAGTAATTAAACATTAATTCTCCAAGAATCCCTTCAGTATATTTAACCTCATATCATAGGAAATGGCTCCTATATCAATAAGAAACTCTGTTATCCAATTGTTATATTTCCTTTGATCCAGAATGTATAGTATTGATGAGTATGATCCAGACTCATACTGGCATGGTTTCTTCATTTTAGGTCTCTATGACCTTCATCTGTCATCCTTTTTCTCCTCTCAACATGACTTTAATATCCCTAGCTAGGTATTGGTTGTGATTTTACCCAGTATTGATATGATATCCAGAAGTGAGGAGGAAGGTAGGTCCTGGGCATGAATATAGTTGTTACCTTAGAAAACTAATACCTACTCATTATCTTCAGGTGAGGAAGGAGTGTTTATGGAGAAGTAGGCCACATTTGTGGGTCTGCAAGATTCAGCAGATGAAAGACTTAAAAATACTAGTTCATCTGTTTGAATTCGTCCATCCCAAGTCTAAAGTCCCCATCCACACCCAACAATGGAGCAGACATCGACAGAGTTGATTTGCAGAGATGAGGAAGAAACCCACCTGGGTCTCTTCTTCCTTGTGAGTAAGTCTGGGCCTGACATTCACCTTGTTCTACTTCAGTGGAGGAAAATGAAGAATGTTGTGCCTAGGAAGCCCTCTGGGTTTCACATTTCACCTTAATTTGGCTAATGATCACCCTTAGACATTAATTAACTTTTTCTGATGCTTGATGGTCTTCAACGATAGTCATCTAACCTCCTAGGCCTTATAAATACCACTTATTCCAAACCTCTCAACCTCAAGATACTCCACCTGAATTTGTTTTTCTTCTGTTTTGCTTTTTGTGTTAATTCGCTTGTATTCCACTCTTTCAGCACTGGTAAAAGCTGAACAATTACTCTGATACAAAATTACTGTGTTGTTCTTGCCTGCAGCCAATAAATGGGCAACACATACGAATGGAGGTTTTTGAACCTGATTTCTTAAACCACTTGGTAACAAATATCTCTGTTAAATTCCCAGAAAACTGGCTCTGAAACAAATATTCCCAGGCATGTAGTTGATAGAGCTGTTCTTTCAAGAACAATACCTGTGAGGATGAAAGAAGCAAGCTTGGGTGAAAAGAAAGAGTTCAAATTACAATGCAGTCGCAATAGAGAACTCACCTGTCTTCTCCAGAAGTTCTCAAGCTAGAATGAATGTTCTATATTTTCCTGAATCAAAACAAGAAAATCATGCAATTTAACCTGCTCCTTTCTTCTTTCTGTGTATGTTATATACATTGCACATTTCCTTTAATAAGAGAAAAGAAGAACTGAGCTCTTGGTTGCCTTGTGAAAAGGAATTTGCACAGAAAGAGTCCTCTAGGAGCAATATAATTGACAATTCTGAATAAGGAATAACATATAATGATTTTCATATTGTTCTTCAATTATCTGAGAAGTCCAAAAACCATTACTTGAATCATTAAAGTTAGAATGAACATTGGGGAATTTGCTCTAGGAAGAAAATGTTTCTGTAGGCAGAATACTAAAACAGTTGCTCTCATAATTATGTAACTCCTCATTTCTATTTAGTTAAACTTTATTTAAATTAATATAACTTGGCTGTTGTCTTCTGATACTAACCTCTAAAGACATTCGGTAGCCACACAGCATAATCCAACACACAATGAACTTCTATGCTTCCTACTTTAGTTTTTAAATCCAGGATGTACTAAGATAACCTTCTACAATTCTGTCTATGTTCTAGCTGAAAACATGGTAATCAGCAATTTCTAAGAACTGCTTTGTAAGTGGTGAAAACAAAATGGCATTTCAACAGTAAGTACTGAACAATAGCAATACCAAAAGTCCATTTCTCATTCTCTGTTTCTCTTGAGAAGAACAGAGCGCCACTCTGGTCATACACTCTCAGAACCCCCCCGCACACTTTACGTTTATTAATAATTTCACACATCCTTGGGTTTGTCTCTTTCCATACTTGGTCCTGGGGAGAAGACATTCCGTCACATGCTGACACCTCAGTTTCACCATGAGAAGCTCTCTTCAGTGCACATTGGCAAGAAAACAGCTGTGTTACAGTGTTTCACTGTGAAGAATAAGGATCTAACTCACTGAAGACGTGAGATCTGCTCTATAACCTCAAAAATGAAGCCTCTTAGAGGGGCAGGGAGTGGAAGGTCCCGGATACATGGAAAGAATTTGATTGAAAGGCAGCCAGAAATGATTAGCATTATAGGTCTGCAAGATTCTCTAGGAATCTAGATTACTAGTTTAAAAAAAAAAAGTATAACAACGAACAGTTTCTTTGTAGGAAAAAAGATGAAAAAGAAAGAGCACAGACTGCTGCCAGGAGGGTGCTAGAGAGCTTCAGAGCTGAGAATCCTAAGGTCTAGATTACTCTTGACCAACGACCAGGAAATCAGGGCTCTTCTTGGGATGCACTTTGTCACACGGGTGTAAAGACATGAGCACAACTAACCTGTAGGGTGTTTACACTCCGTGAAGAACATGCCTGTATCAAGATCACTCCATTAGACACAGATGGGAAAATTAAAGCAAAACAAGTTATCCCAGATGAAATATGACCCCATAGCAGCAGCAGCAGCAGCAGCAGCACAGAGCCCAAGCCCCCTCTCCTGCCTGGTTAGACTGTAAGAGGGTGGACAGGTACCCGAGTTCCCAGCTGACCCTCGGACTAACCTCGTCAGACAGCGTGAGGCCCTAATATTTGCAGCTTCACTGAAGGCCGCTGCCTTCTACCTGGAGCCTGGTCCCCATACACAGTGAACAAAGTGGGGATTCAGAAAATACGGCCGACGTGGGTTCATGGCAGTAACACAAAGAATGTAATAGCAATGCATAGAATTAGGCTCTAAAAGTACTGATAATTACATGAAAAATTCATGACCCAAAACAGTTGATTATGTCTTTGCGATACACTGTAGGGGTTGTTGGTACTGAGAAAAGGATGCTTCAGTCTTAGGGGAGAGGTTTTGAGTTAAGATAAACCATATGAAAGTGGAGAAGGGAAGTATATAGTCACATTAACATGGCTGAGTAACCAAATCTCTCGTTTGCAGGAAAAAAAAAACTTGCAATGTTTATTGATAATTATTTAGATAAAGAGAAAGAGCTCCTGCCTTTTAAGAACTCGGAATGGTGCGGAAGAAGTCATGTCACAGAAGACACACGTGGAGATGCGGGACACAGGCTAGCTTCTCGTCGTGTGACACACCTGAGAAAACCGACTGAAAGAAGGAAAAATGTTCGTTTCAAAGGTTCGTGCCCCGCCAGCCGCGGTGTCACGGCTAGAGCTGTGGGGAGCAGGAGACGCCCGGAGTAGCCGCTCCTTCGCGGCAGCCGAGACCAGGAGACAAAGACGGCGCCAGAGGAGGCGCCCCCCCCCCCGACCCCTGCTCGGCACTTCCGGTCACCTCGCAACGCTGCCGTCGGAGGACAAGTCCACGCGTGGGTGAATCCACTGCTGAAGTCAAACCCTTCCGATCCATCCATCTTCCCAGGCCCCATGAGCCGGCAACTGAGTTCCCAGTGCAGGTCTCTGGGGACATTTTAGATCCAAGTAACAACTGTGTTATATTGAAATAATATATAAAAATGTTCTGCAATCCAAACTGTGCATCCCCCCCAGCCTAGAAATTCCATTTTGGGATCTCTAGTGAAAAATAGTTTTAGGGAAGGATATTTGCACAAGAAGGTTTATGTACACATTGTCGATAAGGGAAATAATAAAAAGAAAAGAAAGAACAAATAAATATCTCTTCATAGAGGCAGATGGAGTGAATTAAGAAATACTTGTCTACAGAGAGAATGAAAAAATTCTCATGACACATTGTTTAAAAAGATCATGGCAAGTTGCAGCATGGTGGGTGATCATATTTCTGCAAAAAAGAAATAAGAAAAAAAACCTACATATTTTTTAGTTTAATTTTTTCATACCGGTATAGAGAACAAAAAGTTCAGAATAAGTTCCAACACTGTGTGTCCTGGGTAAAACCGATCACATGTAGTGAGAAGCCATCACCATTTTTTAGCCCAGGCACTTTTATTTTTTCCTTTAAACAATAGCAAACATAACTGTTTCTGTTTTTAAAATCTCATGTAATAAATTAAAATGTTAGAACGTACTGTGACGGGTACTTTTAGTACGGTGTGTGCTTTCTGACATCGAATTGGTTGACACTGTTTTGTAGATGCCAGTGACATCAAGAAATGTTTTGTATGAGTGTCAAGTGAGAGAAATGGTACATGATATAAATAGAAAACCCAAATTTTTTTTTTTTTTGAGTAGGAAAATTTTATTGAGAGAGGAAGCTTCTGCCTTAAGAGAGACAGAAGGGGGGCCCGGGAAGTGGGTAACCCCAGGATTGCTTTCTTTAGGGGGATTTTATGGACCAAAATCACGAGGTGGGGTGGGTTCAAAAGTGGGGGCCACCAATGAGATTTTTAAAAAGGTAGATAAATCAAACAGGAATTTTGACTCTTTTCCGGGGAGGTGGGTTAAGGTATCAGCCTTTTACCCCAGGAGGTTGGAGCCTTCTTTAGAATATCTGATGGCTCCTTGTTTGGAATTTTAATGAGCTATTTATCTTATATGGGTGGGGTAGCTTTTCTCCCTGGCAGCAGTAACCTCCAAGTTGGTTTTTTGGTTTTCTTTTAAGGGCCAGTCCTATCTGCCTACATATGTCTAGCTGGCTTTGCTATCTATAATATTCCCCCCTCTGAAGAGGTACCCGAACTGCTGTGAGGGGCAAATGGGCGAAGACCGATCGAACTTCTTCGAGCTGGAGAGGGGCGTAGTTGTAACAGCAGTCAGGGTCACTCTGCAGAGGGTCTATCTAAAGGCCCTTGATAAGACTCCATGCGTTGTCATCTTAGGTAGGTGTACTGCCTTGAGTCTCTTTGCCTGTGACTTTTTACTGAAGTGTGATGGCTGGAAGGGAGGCCAGGATTGGAGAGAAGAACCGAGAGAGAGGCACCAGTGTCCAGCAGCAGGCTTACTTCTTTTCCCTCTATGAAAACCCAAATTTTGTAGAGATTTGTACAGGGCAGGAGATGAAAACTAGATCAATATACACTTTGCTCACTTAATTTGGAAACTGATGATCTTTACTCAAGATTGAAATGTCAACATTCTTCCTTCCAAAATACCTGACTTTTTAAACTGTGCCCGAACCACGGAAGTTGCCACAAGTGTCACCGAACCCACTGAGGGGTGAAACTCCAGGGCTTGGCTAACAGACTCGGGCTCTCCCGCGCGCTCCAGGGGTTTCTGTCTTTCCGGAGTTCAGCCACCCCCCCCCCCCCCCCCGAGCACTGACAGTGGCCAACGGGCCTGTCATGCCAGAGACACGGCCTGGAGAAGCAGACAGGAGCTGCCGTAAGTGCTCGGTGATAGGAGTCATCGCTCTTCAGAGGCTCTCGCCCCCACAGTGCTTCATGGTGTCCGGTTTCCATCTGCCTGGGCTCTCCAAGGCTTGGCTCTTTCGCCACACAATCCTGGGAACTTAAATGACAAAATCCATTTTGCCCCTACATAGTAGCTTTACATTCCGTGAAATTCTATAAACTGGTTTATTGATAGTGTTCATATGATGACAGCAAGTTTTATTAATATGAAGAAATATGACTTAGTCAATGTAAGTTACATTTAGGGTGGGTGGGGGAATGGTAAAAAGAATTAAATCGTGTCATATATTGGTACAAATTCTCAATACTGAGTGTGATCATGATGTGTATATATAATGTACCAGTAAAGATTCAAAAAAAAAAAGAATCATACTATCTTTAAAGAGAATACATCCACACGCTCCAGTTATTGGGCCTTCACAGGTGAATTATGTGATCTGTTGATGTTGCTACTGTGCTCACTGTTAACTCACTTCTTAAAAATCCGAAGCTTATGAGCAGTTCTGAAATAGAATTTGGTTATATTAGCAGGTACTATTAAAAGATAGTGCCCATGCTTTTCTTTGTAGTAGCATTTTCAAATAATGCTAGCTACTAGGGAATTCCAAGCAACAAGAGAATATTTCTAAAAAAAATGAGAAACTTCCATAAATACGGGTTTGGTTTCCAGGTTGAACTGGAAGCCAGTTTCACAAGTTTAATTTTTGCGCTGCAAGGCCATGAACTTTCAGTAAAACCATGAACTAATTTTAAAGCAACAGTGAGCTTGTGTATAAATTTGGACCAACCTACGGAAGGCTGGATGGATCATGCTGAAGTGAGCTGTGTTCGCAAGACAGGATGAAAGCCCTGTGATTTTGGATCCCATCTCAAGGGTGCGAGCTGAGGGCCTACATTAAACAAAACAGTCTGCCCGGATTTGGTTTGGAGCAAAGCTGTCACATTTCACAGATTTCATCGCCGCTGGTAAGTACTTCTCAGTCAGCATGGACCATAAAATTGTCATTTTTTTCTTCAGGACTGAAGCTTAGTCTTACAAGAAATGTAACATTGGAGTAAAAAGGCAAGCATCAAAATTCAAAACCAGTCCAAAGATTTAACTCTTTCATGAACAGAAAGTACACTACATGCATTCATACAAACACACACACACAGTGAACATATAAAAATATGTACTACATAAATGTATTCCAGGTATACACATATATATGAGTATACACATCAGTTAATTATATTTGAAAGAACTAAAAAGAAAAATATTTATAGTATTTTTCTAGTAATACTGAAGAACAGATAAGGTTTTTCAAATACATCATCTTGTGACTCATATAACAATCTCATGAAATGACTAATTCTATTTTATAGCTAAAGCTAAGAAAAGAATTTGATGCAGGAGAATTTTAGGGATTTTTGTAAGAATAACGATACTGGGTTCTAAAACAAGGTACCACAACTCCAGATTCTGCTTCTTCTAACTTATTACTTTTTATGACTCTATAATTCTGTCACTTAACTAACAAAAATGCAATTATGTAGTCATCACCTCCAGGCAAAAGTACATGTTTTTGATCCACTTGAAATGAGGTAATCTTTGGATGAAACAGAAATTACAGAAAGTGGACAGAAAGGTATAAGCTTAATTAAGCTATTACATGAAAAGCTAATACTTAAGGTGGAAGGAACACAAAGGGGAAAAAATTTCAAAGCTGGGAGAACTGGGTTGCATTGCTCTGAAAACTATGATGATGTTCTGAACTATAATGCTCTTCCACATAAAAAGAAAGAAATAGAAGATCAGCCTAACATTACATTCAAGTAGAATCTAAATGATCTTGAATCCATTTTTTATTTAAGTTTAATATTCCAACCCTCATCCATAAAGCAAGGAGAGAAGCCTAATGTTCTATTTTTCCACATCATGAAATTGCATTCCTCTGTGTCACCAACTGGATATGAGCTCTATGCATTTCAGCAAAAGAAGGAAAAACAGACTTTAAAGGTCTTAATCACATTTGCAGATGAATTCATTATTTTCACAGTTAAAGTAAACCTTTGAAATCCAAGATTTTGTTAAGGTACAAGAAAATATAGTAGGTGCCAATAACCAAATGCCCACAAAGATATAACCCAGAGTGCTTTGCCAGTCAAGGGTGGAAAAACTTCTTGAACTTAAAATTACAAACCGTCCGCTCAGAGAAAGCATGTGCATACTTGAAAGAGTCACTTTTCAGGTGAGAAAGGTCATGGCCCCATTTGCCCTCCGATTCTCTTCTCAATTAATCCGGCATGTTATTCATGTTACATTTTAATGGACACACACTCAATTTTAAAAATCCAACATTGATTTTCTTGAAAATTTCAGAAAACATCTAAATTCTCATTATGCAATTTGGGCTCTTTAGATAAATTTCATTACTATTTCATTTGACTTGAAAATAATTTGTAAAATAAACTGATAAATTGGAGAATCAAAGGGATTCAAATTAAATTTGCTCTCATGTTATTTACTATGTTAAAAGTCTGTTCAATTTCTTGGGAAAATTCATGTGGAATCATTTTATGAAGGGGAAAGAGACGGTGGGCATTAGTCGAGAAGAAGAAGTTCAGCTAGTGCGGAAAGAGGAGGATGAAGGGCCCGGAGCTCTGTGTAGACACGAGAGAACCTGCCTGCGCGTCTGTAAGCATTTTCCATAGAGCTCTAACAGAGCAGGACTCGGTCTCTTAAGGTCCTAGTGACATAGACTTCATGCGCCATCTTGTATGGACTCGGGGTGCCCAGGCATGTGGCAGGGGAACCATTCTGGGGGGCGTGGCCCATGAAGGCACACTGACCAAGTTCCCTTCAACACCACCGCCTCGTCCAGCGGCTGACCGAGCTAGGGCGCCTCGCTCTGGCCTCTTTTCTGGGGCGCTGACCCTGCGCAGGAGCACCTAGAGCTGACGACGTTACCGCCTTTCAGAGGCCCCTCGTCACCTTGGGAGTTTCTCATTTGGGGGAAAATAAAATTCCATTCACAACAGGAAGATTCCTGAAGTGCATTTAAAAGTCCTATTTCTGGACCCATCCCTAGACAACTTGATTCCAAGTCGAAAGGATCCCCAAGAATTAACATTTTCAAAACTAGAGAAAATGATAGTGATGAATATGGATAAAATTATACTGTGAAAACCAGTGGAAGAAAGGTGGGAGGTGAAATATTTATATGAAAAGCAAAATGTTAACTAATAGTCGGCTGAGGATTTAGCTCAAGTGGTACCACGCCTACCTTAGGAGCACGGGGGCCCGAGTTCAATCCCCGGTACCACCAAAGTGTTAACTAATAGTCCACGAGGCATTGGCTCCCATCAGAAACAAACCTGGGCACTGTTCTTTAGGATTAAAACTTACCCCTGTCGGATCTCCTTTCTTCTCAGTCGGAATCTTCAATATCTCACCAAAGTTGAACCACACTAAAACATATGTTCTAACACTCATATTGATCAAACCCTACAGCTCTTGAAATAGCTTTCACTGGCTTGAAATTTAGAATCTCAATTTAGCATCTCTCACAATTCTCAAAGCACTATTTTGCCATTTTTAGCGCATCTTAAAAGTTGAGGACAGTTCCCAAATTTCTGATTTTATTTCTGTTCTGAACAAGTAGCTAGAACATGGGTGTCCTTTCTCTGTGTGGCTGGATATTCACCAAGGACCAATCAGTCTCACCCCTCTGATCCTCATCAACTCCTCTCTGCGTCTTGCTGGGTCTAACGGCCTGACTTCATGGGCAGCAGCCTTTGACACAGTTATTGCTCTCTTCCGCCTCCAAACACCTTTCTCCTGGTTTCTAGGACGGGTATCCTGTTGCTTTTATTTTAACCTGAGTATTTCCTCCTTCTCAGTCTCCTCCAGAGGATACATCTTTAGAGGTCCAGTGTTCAATCCTTACCCCCTAACTGTAACTACACACACTCCTTTTGGGGTCACTTCCAGATATCCATCAACAGACACTGCATGCTCTATTTTCAAAATATAGCCAATTCTCAGGTGCTTCTCACCATGTTCATTTCTACCCCCTTTCTGTCTCACCTGGACTGTGGCGCGAGCCTCCTCACTGCTCTTCCCGACTTAGGAACGCCACTAAAGCTCCTCCACTAGCATCTCTTCTCAATAAAGCAAAATAAATCATTCTAAAACATCTTTCAGATCAAAGCCGTGCTCCACTAGTGCCGAAGTTATGTCTGTGTCTCCGAAGGAGGCCCCGTGGGACCCAGTGGTTCATGACGATGATGACCTCGTCTCACTCTGCACTCTACCTCCAGCCTTCATGCATATGTTCACACATGCACACAGCCTCTCTCTCTCTCACACACACACGCACACACACACACACACACAGGGCTCTTGGGTTTCCTACTGTCTGGAATTTTCATCCCAGCTGACAGGTACACGACTCCTTCGTGTGTCCTCCGTAGGCTTTTGCTTCAGTGTCACCTTCCTCGTGAGGCCGTTTCGCCCACCGGGACCATCCTGCCATCTCCCCTTACCTGCTGCTCTTCACTCTAAAACACGTTTCTTAGGAATAATGCCCTTAGGTATCTCTTCCCACTGAAACATAAGTTTCACAAAGGCAGGAGTTTCTGCCTGATATTCCTCGGCAACCAAGAGATCCATAAGTACTTGTTGAAAGAATGAAAAACAAAACTAAATATAAATCATTTGAATAGCATGGATATTTCTGTGCATACATATTCAGAACTTCCACAAACCATAGTTGGGACAGTTGGGATTGGTGGTGAATTATTATAAAGGAATTACTTTTGAATGCTATGAAGGTGCTTTGAAGACAAAAAGGGGTGAGACTACATTCCCCTTAAAATGTAACTTTTAAACTTCTTTTCCACGTAATATATATCCCATATCTAAACACACATCCCCCAAACATTCTCACTTGTACAGACCACTAATTGCCACAGTCCAAACCTACAGTGCTTGTATACATTGTCAGTGTCTCCTTTTTTTGTGGTAGTAAATGTTATGACTGAACGTACGACTTCCTTTCAAAAGATAGGGTCCATCCATCCATCGTTCCCTGTTTCTTTTCTGTCAAATGACTAAGGTCTTGGAAAAAAGGATGTGAGATTGTGTTTGTTTTTCTGTATGTTATATAAATAGTCCCTTGAAGAGATGGACATGCCCACAGAGTTCTCTTTCCCACTTTTCACCAGATAAAATAAAGATGTGTGGAAACCACCTTATTCCCAGTGTGTGGCTGAGGATAACACGGGAGGACAGTGTGACAGGCGGGAGGGCCCAGCCAATTCTACAGAGTTGCCAAAGCCGCTACTCTACCCTGCTACGGGAGAGAGTAAGTAAAATAAGTCTGTCTCTGGCTTAAGGCAAATGTGTTGAGTAGTAGATAATTCCAAGTTCTAAACACTATATAGCGTTTTCCTAGATGAAGAGAAAAAAACTCTAAAGGAAATGAAACATCTAATATTAAAGATGATAAAATGCTGGCCTTGATTTATTTAGAGACAAGTCAATGTCAATTAGAATTAGGAACTTTAGAAATATAAATACATCTTATTAGCTATTAATAGTCACCGTTTGCAGATTACATTGACATAACATCATTTATTCTTTACAGTGACCCCCCCCGGAGTGGAAATTGGTGTGTACGTTTAGTACATGAGACTGATAAGGCTCAAGATGGTTAGTTGTTTTTTTTTTAAATAGCACTTTAAGCAAGTGCTAGAACTCACAGCCCAGCTGCTTGAGCATTTCTAAAAGTACCCTTTCTCATCGTCAGTTCCTGAGATTAAGATGCACACCCTCTCTCCGGAGGTCTCTGAGAGTTTAAAATGGAAGTCTTTGGTTATGCGTGTGACAGACACATCTCCACTCTTTCAACCACAGACTGGAATTATGATTCCAGAAGTGGTGACCAAGGTGAAGCCTAATCCCCAATTTGGACCTGAATTTCCAGAAGGAGATATTTAATCTGTCCGGATCTCAACCTGTTGGTCTAGCTCCTACTGTAAGATAAAGCCAATAAACAACCCTGTGCAACAGAGCCACAAAAGCACTGGCGTTAAGTGGGAACTGGCAACCCCGGATATAGTCTCCGCTGATGGAGCCGTCTGGAGTCAAAAGCAACGTCTTAATCCAAAAAACACATACATAGTCCGGATTCAATAATTCCACAGATGTGGCTACAGAGTGGATTAATAAATTTTAATGTCTTTTTTTTACTGATTTAGAGATGGGAATTCATTCAAGAAGTTTAACAAAAACAAGGCAAAGCCAACCTATGGTCTCAAAACACTCACACATGTATGCATACATATTTGTCCATGACCCCAGCCTCACACTGGCAAGCGTGCTCACGAAGCACAGAAGACCTGACTTTTCAAATGACTGTATCTGCCAGCACGTTTGTCTAACAGCTTAGCTTGGAGCCTGGAGCCTTAACATTTGGCTACATAAAGAAAAAGAACACTTTGCTCTACAAGCTCTCCAATTCCTCACTATAGCCCCTGTCTCGAAGCAGACATTTTCTTTCTTGCCTTTATTTACAAAATTATAGCTCCAGGTTCCTCTTCCTATCTCTCTGCTTTTCCATCTCCTTTCACTTTTTTCTAACTTCTGTAAATATTCTCAAGGCTCAAAGGGTTTTGGTTAATTTAGATTACGTTAAAACAAGGAAATATTTTGAGGGCAAGATAAATAGAGAGCCATGCAAGAATAATGGACAACGGTGATTTTACTTTCTTATCTGTAAACGACTAGGTAATTTGCATCTTCTTCTAGAACCACCTTTCATCTTGGTCCGGTGTTTGGAAAATCTAACTTACTGCTGTATATTGGGGTATCTTGGAGATGCTTGCACCTCATATATTAGGTATCTGCCAGAAAAAAATCCACAATAAACTTTTTTTGCATAACTTATGATGTGAGGAATTGTGTGTGTTACAAGTAACTGAAATCTGTTAGTAGAGAAAATCACAAAGACTATCTGAAGATTAATAATGTGTGTAAGAAAGATTTCCGGAGCTCATTTTCTGTTTGGGGATTTCTTTTTATCTCACTTTTCATATGCAGGACTGCAGATAATGAGGAATTATTCCATATGTACCGTTGGGTATATTGCAGAAAGTGAAAAAAGATTGTGGTTGTATAGAAAAATGGCTCAAACACTTTATAAATTTTTTTAAGGAGATAAGTTTCTGGAAATATGACTCTCTGGTTCAGTTCCTGTCCTTGACTCACTGTACACTTCTCTCTGACCAAAACACTCTAAAGTGTATCATCGTTTGAATTCTTGGGTTGTAATTGCCACCTCCATTATAACTACCTATTGCCTGAATGATCCTAAAAACTCCAAAACGTATAGATGGCATCTGTGAACCTGAGGAGGAAATTCAAAGTATGGCATGGTCTTTTACATGGAAACGTGTTGTCTTGTATGTGATCTTTACATATGTCAATTTTGTCTTTAAAGCTGATGCCCCGCTCCCACCTCCAATGGTCAGACACACAAAAGGAGCAAGGAGCAGTGGCTGTCTTATGCTCCATCATCCAAGAGGCTGAGTCTAAAACCCCGGAAGACCACCTGAACCAGATTAACTCCCTGTGACAAAAAAATGTTTAGGTAATCCCACTACACGTGGTGGTGCTCACAGTGATCTTGAAGGGAGGTCCTCAGGGCCAGCTGGCTCTTCAATACTTACCATCTCGGTGAGAAGGAAGCCAAAATCCACGCTGTGAACCTGGCAGGAGCAACCTCATGTGAGCTTCCTCAGCTTTCTACAGGACACTGGCCCTCTGAACCAGCCGAGCGCCCGCTCAGCAGTACAAACCCCACACGCCGATCTTCTGATTCTCCTTTTCCAAAGCTCAGCAAAAGGAATCAGCAGCTTTGCAGTAACGTTCATAACACCAGTGGTGAGCACTTGAAACAAAAGATTTACCTCTTTATTCATAAAAATGTGACACGAATGTGTGACGACATCAAATCTGCACACCAGCTACTACCTTTAATCACTCGGCAAACAATCTGCTGGATTTCAAAAGATCAAAATTTTTGCCCAGAATTCACCAAAGCAAAAGATACGACTTAAAACAAGTCAGCAAACTGCTGTGAATTAGATAAGAACTATTTATTTTGTCTCACTTATTGACAGGATGATGATTTATGGCCCCAGGTCTCCAATGTCCCCAATTTTCATGGAAGAAGTGGTTTACTGTGAGAACGCAGACAGTAAGATTTTATTCCACACTGGGTGACAGAGAAAGTCTTAAATCACGGGGGTAAGTAAAGCTTTAGTTTTTTATCAAAGTCATGAAAAACAAAGGCTGCCAAGCTCTTCGGGTGCTACATCACACATAAATACAAAAAGTTTCATCCAGAGAAAACTTTACTTGGCAATGAAGCTACCCCCACTTGATGACCTTTGAATATTCCCAAAGACATGCTCAAAAATAGGAATTCCTCCTTACTGGCATCAGCAGAGGAAAACCAGGAGCTGGCTCCACTCAAAGGCAGAAGCAATTTCTTTTCGTTGTGGCCAGTCCTGCAGCCTTGTACCCTAACACAACAGTGCCAGTTGTCGGAAGCTGCTAACATTGGTTGACCAAGTTCCTGCTTCGAAATCTTTTCTCATTCTTGGTTATAAATCAAGCCTTGACTGCTGTGTGTTCTTTCAGGTTATGGCTCCTTCGCTACAGGATCCTCTTAGCAACTTCAAGAAAGAGTTCCAGTGTTTCAACACAGCGAGGATTTTTAATTCCATGAATTAAAAAAAATCATGGAAAGGTATGTACCCTTCGGTGTGTTTTCACATTGGGTAAACATGAAATATGTAACTAGACTCAGTGGCTTCATCTTTCTACAGCAAAAAAGCTTTCTGATACAAGAGTGGTGCTTCCAGACATTGCTTCCTCCTGAAAATAAGGACTCATTCTATTTTCCTAAAAATTAGCACTTCTCAACAGGAGCATTCTACTATCTAGAGCACATTAACCTTTTAATTTTATTAGTGGATTTTATTTGTTTTGAGACAGGGTCTCGCTTTGTAGTTGACGCTGGCCCTGAGCTCACTGTGTAGCCCAGGCAAGCCTCAAACTCAGCAATCCTCCTGCCTCTGCCTCCTGAGTGCTGGGATGACAGGCTTTAATTTTTATTAGTACATGTTTGTGTGACATAAGATTATATTCATAGTAGGGAATTGATACATATTTATAACACATCTCTATTTTTTCCTCTTGTCTCCACCCGTTTATTTTTTTAGCATCAGATTCATTTATATATAAGTCCTTGAAAAGTTATTTATCACGTATGTAGAACAATGACCAGATTAATAATCCCCAAAACATAAGACATATAAGATATTAGACTAAAGCAAGGTCCATTTTTAGATTTTTAGCCATGCTGGATTACAACAGCTTTTTTTTTTTTTTTCACTTTTCTACTATCCCTCTTTTAAATTGAGTTTTCATGTAAGAGAAACCAAGTGATCTTTAGGCTTGTCATGTCTATTACTTCACTTAACATGATGGTCTTAAGATAAAGCATGCCGTTCTTTAGAGAGGCACCTTGGATTAGCACTGCTCGCTGGTAGGTAGATTTACATCTAATATTCACCATGTGAGCGAAGCGTAAGTTACACGACTTCCATTACGCATGAGTGAAATGATCCTCACACAGGTCAACAGGCAAAGGCCTTGAACTCATTCCCGGGAACTGATAGTCCCAGCCATGACTCGGGGCCTGTGCCCCCAGCACCTCATGTGTTTCTCCTCCTGGTTGCCCTAACCAGCATCCCCACAGGTGCCAGGATGTTTCCATTCTTATGGTGTTCACAAAACAGATCTCTGAAACCACAAGTTAAAAAAGCCAGATGATCTCTCCTGTTCACTCTACTTATTTATTCCCTATACTTTTATTGAAAATCCTGCTAGTTACAGTAATAAAACATAAGAAAGGAACATAAAGATTCTTCCACTGAAACTCTTAAAATCTGCAAAGTGAACCCCATGATGAGAAGACCAGACAAGTCTCCTGGCCCCCAAGGACTGACTTGTGAGTTTAACACTGAAAGATTTGCAAAACTTTTTGATCATGACTCATACTTCAGGGAGTGACATCCGGCCTCAGCCTTCAAAAATACCAAGTATTTCACAGGATAGAATGAAAGGCAAGTTTTATTTTGTTTTGTTTTGTTTTTTTGAGATTCATGAAAGGAACTTCAGACATGTTATGGGAAGAAAGAAAGTTAAGTGTTTGGACCTCTGAGCGGGCAGCCCAGCCTGGCAAGTGAACAAAATTAAGACCAAGATGAGTTCAGAAATCCAGGATCGATTTCATTTCCGAAGAGGTTGAACACACTGTACTCCTTACTCTTTGTTTTCTTTTTCAAAACATTGTGAATATTAGAAGTAAATCTACATATCAGCTAGCAGTGATAATCCAAGCTGCCTATCTAAAGAATAACATGCTCTATCTCAAGATGATCGTGTTAAATGAAGCAATTTCTTTCACCTTCACTTGTCTATGTAGATCCTGACTCTACATAGTTGGAAAAAAAATATAGATGAATGGTTGTTTTCAAATGTTTAAATGTAAATCATTGTGTGCAGTGGCTCTAAAGTATGGAGGTAGAAATGAGTTGTCTATGTAGATCCTGACTCTACATAGTTGGAAAAAAAATATAGATGAATGGTTGTTTTCAAATGTTTAAATGTAAATCATTGTGCGCAGTGGCTCTAAAGTATGGAGGTAGAAATGAGTGAGTATTGTCGTATACACGGGAGGGCATGCACACAGGCTTGACACTGCGACACGCAGTCTTTTGAAGGAGACTGTATTGAAATGTTTTCCAGACTTCATGATCATCAGTGTTTTATTGCTCTATCACATTAATAGTTTCTGTGTCTCACGAGCAACATACAGATGTCCTCCTAAACGACATATTCACAGTAGGGAGAGCCTCTCCTTGGTAATTTTATGCAACCAGCCTCTTAATTCAATAAAACCTCACAAAGTTAACTGTGAAAAGAAAATAGTTCATATCTCAGGGTATTGAGTTCACCTGAAGGGCTTGGGAACCACATTAAACACTACTGTTTTTTCAGTTTTTTCTTCAGTCTGTGTTTTCTAGAACCAGGCTGTTGCCTACTGATGGTGACACAAATTAAAAATAAATTTAGACATTTGTAAAAGCCTCTTTGTTAAACTTTTCTGTTTTGAAATTGTAAGTATCATACTAGTGGATACATTAAATTCAAACTCTGATTTTGCTGGTTTTAAGTTTGTGTCGTTCCCATATCAGATATAAACAAATAACAACAAAGTTATCATGGATACGATACCAACCCATTTTAATTTATAAAGTTAATAAGTCAGTAACCCAGCACAACTGTATAAAATCAAGCATTACTTTTTCATTGCAATGAAACATCAAGTCTTCACACCTGAGCCAGTTCCGCCATCTTTCTATCTTTGCTGCCCTCCTCTGGAATTCTTATAGCACCTCATTCTCTTTTCCGAAGCATGTTCTTTACGCTTGACTGGAACTCTGGAAGGACTCTCATGCCTTTCCACTCCAGGGTGTTTGTGCTACTGTGCAGCACTGTATGTAGTGGTGTCTGTGGTTGCAGATTCTTCCCATCTCTTGTCCCAGGACACATTTGTATCTGGGCTCCTTTTGCAAAAAGCCTAAGCCTTGGCTCCTCCCTGACGAGTCAGCTAACTGTGCACCTCTGTGACCAGCACCTGAGAAAATCAGGATAAAAGGAAAGGTTCACTTCAGCCTAAGGTTTCTGAGTTTTCAGCCTAGAATGAGACAGTCTGGCTGAAAGGAACCAGGGCCCAGGAGAAAACTACCCACCTGATGGCAGCCAGGAAGAGACGGGAAGGTGAGGAAGAGAAACAAAGCCCTGCAGGGGCCCGTGAGCCCTCTTCCTGCCCCAGGCCCAGCCTTTAGGGACACCTGGAGCCAAACGCTAATACTCACCAGGAGCAAAATCAACTTCAAACAGGCAACCCTGCTAAATGGAAAAGCTGAAAGCATAAAAGTTCTAGGAGAAAGCGTGAGTTTAAACCTCAATAAGAAGAAAAACAACCAAAAGAAGATATAAAGATGACAGAAAATAATAAAAGATGCTCATCCTATGTAAATATAATTTAAATGTGAAATTCCATTCAGGAAATGAAATTTTTCAGGACACAATGAGATAGTTCTGTACAACCACTAAGGTTGGTAGTATAAAGCTCCAATCCAATCATAGCAAATTTTGGAAAGGCTGTGAATAAATGAAATGTCACCCCTGACGAGGGGGAATACAAAATGGCACATTTCAAAAGCCATCTCTAAAAATACATTTGCCGTGTGAGCCCACAGCTCCACTTCCAAGTTTAGGCCTAAGACAACCGAGAGCGTGAGCTGCTCTCCCTCTCTGGCTGGTTTTAGTAGCTTCAGCTGTAAATGCCCCAACTTTAAACAACACAAGCTTTGTTCAACTGATGAGGAGATAATTAGTCGGCATCGAATGGAATATTATTCAGCAATGAAAAGGGACACTATGGGTGTTTCTTCAAAGCATTAACCTAAAATGGGAATATAAAAGACAAATATTATATGGTTCTATTGTGCGATATTCTGGAAACATCCAAAACATGGGAACAGAAATAGCCAGGTACTTCCTGACAGTTGGGGATGAGAGAGGAGTTGACTGGAAAGGCAGATGAAAATGTTTAGGACAAATAAAAATCTGAATCTCGACTTCCAGAGCCATCACACAGTTGTATGCGTTCACCAAAACAGGTGAGGTCTTATTAGGTCAAATATATCTAATTAAAGAGAGGAAATAATAGAAATACCAACATTTAACTTTTCAAATCATTGTTAACAACCAGCACAAAGGTCAAGCAAACAGTGTTGCATTTGCGCGCAAGTTCAATCTGCTGAGCCTCCCCCCACCCGTGAAATTCCTCGGTCACAATTTGGTGTCCGTAGAGACCGACCAGGTTCACCCTGATTCCAAAATGTCTGTTCCGCTGGGGCCACGGGCTGACTCATCTTACGGGCTTTCCACGAAGAGGAAGAGCAGAGAAAGTCACCGCTGCAAGACAAGCAACTGTTGAGCAGAACTGTAGAAATACAGCAAAGGTTAACAAATCTCACTGGAGGCTGGTTAGTTCTCAGAAAGAAATAATAAACCAAGCTTTGAAATAAACTTCCTTAGCTTTGTTCTTTTATATTGTCCCGAGTCAAAATAAATTCTACCCAGGTTTATTTAGAGTGTGTGTGTGTGTTTTTTCCCTTAAAGTTTTTAACAAAATCTTCATTAAAGTCTATGCTTTCCTTTTCTGCAAAATCCCCTCAAGTGGAATGACTTGTTGACTCAGAAGAATAGGTCTTTGTTTTGATTCCTCGTGTGAAAAAAATTGACCAAGTAGACACACGAGATGCGCTGTGGCCTTGTATCACTGCTGTGCAGCGCGGCCTACGCTCAGAAAAGGGCCCTGAGTGCTCTTCCCCGTTCTCTGGGCGCAGATCCTGAGCTTCTTCCCGGCCAGTGCACCCAGATCTCCCCTGTCCGAGCCCCGTTATGGCTGGCTCGGGCAGGCAACAAGGGCTCAGGTGGCAGTTTCTGACGCGTCCTCTATTGTGAATTTCTTTTCAGTGGTACTCAAGGGACGATAATACACTGGCTATGAAATACAGATTTATGAAATGCAGAATTAATTTCTAATTCTTCTTTCACATGCCTCCCAATTTTTACCCTTTTACAGTATTTTTCATTGGAAATATCTGCTTTTAAGGTAAATATCTGGACTCATCAAAGAAGGATCTGCTAGCTCCAATACATATGAGCATACAAAAAAAAAAGTCTAGATCTAAGTCAAACTCTGCAGAGGCAATTTTTCCAAACTAAATAAAGTACATTTTTAAAGCTTTAAAACTTCTGAATGCATATACTGCTTAGATATTGTATTAGAAAATTTGTCAACAGCAGGACTCATATACATTTGATATTTTACTCGGGGAACTCAAATGGTGATGATTATCCAGACATTACATCTATTTCATCACAAAATGTCTATTTGAGGTCCTTTTTGTCTTGGTGAGCTCTACTTTTACCTCAAAATCAGTAGTAGAAAGGACTTGCTATATCAGAATAAAATTCTAAAAATCCTTACTATTAAACACAAAAATTCTCTATCAATGTCATCAGCTGTTTTCAAACTAAAAGTTTCTAGCCTTCTTTTTAAAAAATATTGCATTCAGAAATTTAACTCATACAAATATGGAAAATTTCTTCATCACATCCTATTCTTTGTAATCAGACATCATGGGTTATTGAGAAACTGCTTTTCTCTTTTGATGAGAAAAGAAGATGTTTATTACAAGTTTGTAATGTGCAGCATTAAAGATGACTGACATAGAATAGATTAAGAACTACTATGGTACATCTATAGATCGTAATATTACAGAAATATTTTTAAAACTCTAAATATTCATAGCTAAAGTCATCCATGGTCGAAATACGTTCAGGTTGAAGCAATCAGTTTCTAAAGAAAACGTGACAAGACCCTATTTGAAAAACAAATGTGCTATTTGCACATTTGCACACGAGAGTGTGAGAACTTAGGGGAAGACTTCAGAAAACAAACGCATCGACCATGGCCATCGCTTGAATTCCAGGTGTCAATTTCATTTCTATGTTTTCTACTTTGTTTTTTTATTCGAGACTTAAACATTAAAACAGAAACAATAAGCCTGCTGGAAAACAGGTTAGGTAAAACTCTTGGAGACATTGGCTTAGGCAGAGACTTTATGAATAAAACCTCTATCGCACAAGAACTAGCGGAAAGAATCAACAAATGGGATCTCATTCTACTGAAAAGCTTCTGCACAGCAAAAGAAGTCGCTGGCACTGCTAAAAGACAACCAACAACATGGGAAAAAAATCTTTACTAGCTATGTTTTCTACTTTTTATGATGAACGCAGGGTGGTGTCTGCATAATCAAAGCAAATACGTAGAAGGCCAGATTCTTAGGCAAAGAAAAGAAACTGGAAACCAAATCCATTTAAAATACACAGCAAGTGCCAGTCTTCAAATTTGTGTTACACGTAGGATGAAGATGTGTTCAGATATTATCACTCTCTGCGAAGCCAAGAACAAAGAACAAAGGTCGTGCGCAGCCGAGAAGCGGAGGCCCTGGGCGCTGGGCGCACAGACGGGGCTTCCCGGGGCGCTGGGCACACAGACAGGGCATTGGGCGCACAGACGGGGCTTCCCGGGGCGCTGGGCGCACAGACGGGGCTTCCCGGGGCGCTGGGCACACAGACGGGGCATTGGGCGCACAGACGGGGCTCCCCGGGGCGCTGAGCGGCTTCCGGGGCCGTGCCCAGAGCGTCGCCTGTGCGCTGGCCTCTCTCTGCCACCACCCCGGAGCCACCCGTGGTTTGAAGGCAGCGCACCGCTCCCGCCTTGACACACAGCCCTAGGACTGAACCTGCGTCCAGAGCGCTTGTTCGGTGCTGCCCTGTGAGCCGGGCACCGCTCCGCGTATTTCCCATGAAAAACCAGTCAGCCCTCCCCAGCACGGTGCGCACGACTCTGGGGCCCTTGACCCGTTTTCCCGATGGGAAGCACCGAGCCCCAGCGTGACTGACTCAGTGCCCCGTGCGTGTTCGTGGCGAAGACGCACATCCAGGCGGCCAGAGTCGCTTCTGATCAGCGTGCCGAGGACTCCAGAGCCCACAGAGGGCGTGACACGCCACAGGCCTGAGCCTCCGCTCCTCCTCCAGGAGCCAGTCTGGGTGTCGTGAGCGGACTTCGGAACCAGCACGCACAGCAATGAGCGGTCTCGGGTACGGGCATCACCACCTCGGTCAGGCTTTCCCTGCCTCGGCTCAGGTTCGAGCTCACCCCCCTCCTCAAGCTCGGATTCAAAGAAGCGCTGCGGTTCCCAGCTGTCTCGAGGACCCTCTGCAGCTAAGGGGGCGAAGGCTCCGTGCTGCACGGAAGGCGTTCGAAGTCCTCCCCTTCTCTGTCGGGTTCTCCCCTCGATGAGCGAGCTACCGCCTTCATGAAACGCCTTGATCACATTCGAAGATCCTGCGGAATCGGTGCAGAGAGGGTCACAATGTAAAAGGAAATGCTTCGTAAAGGATGTTTGAAATCTTCTTGGCGACGAGTACTGTCTGATCTTTGGGGAGGAAGAGAAAGTCATTAGAAGCTGAGAGTCGCCTCACCACCGTCACTGCCCTGCGGGCCCCTCTTCCGTGCTGTCCCCGTAGCGACTGCGATGACGGGTCACCTGGACGGGCACCTCCCGCCGGGTTTGTCCTGAGGCCGCTTCTGCGCGGCAGAGTCACCAAGGGAGACGGCCCCAGTGCGCGGAACTACTTCCCACAGCCCGAAGCACCGCGGAACGGTTCAGGTGACGAGTTTAGGAAATGTTTTCTCATCAGACTGCACCACAGCTGCTTCTTACCCTGTCGCCAATCCGATCTGCTCGGTCTGAATTTTGAAAATCGCTTTCGGACTGCTCCCTTTGCTTCTCCCCCCAGCGGTGTCGAAGTGACTCACCAATGAAGGTGCTCTCTACAGAGTCGAGCACCTTAGCCGTCGCTTAGCAAGCTGTGCCTGAGACACGCATGAGTTTCCCCCTGGATTACTATGAACACTGGAAGGGACAGAGGGTCAAAACTTGTTGGGCAACACCAACCGAGCATTTACAGTGGCCTGTATTAAAAATAACTTGTTTTAAGCTCGGAAACATACTAGCACGGTACGTGACTATATTCAGAAATGTTAAGAGCAGCATTTAGAAGATCTTTAAGCGTGAACTGCATCCTAGAGTTACAGATAACACCTTTCTTCAGAAGCTCGAGGAACTTCTGCGTGTAAGCCCATCTGCGCTGCCATAACAACGGGCCTAACGATGCCACTCGCTTGGTTATACCTTGCAGGCCGCCGATGCACCCCAGGGACTTTCAGCGCTTGCCCGGAGGAGACGCCAGCAAGCATAATTTGAAAAAGCTCACCGAGTATGTTCAGATCCCAGACACAATTGCTGCCAGCTACACTATTTTGATCTTGTCAGTGGATCGTACATTTATTCAAACGTATACTAGGGAAACACCTATGAGAGGAGAGCTCTGGCATCCTGGTGGTTTTGTTAGTCAGACTTTCCCATTAGTGAGTGGTCGTGTCAGCTCGTAAGATTTAATACCACAGTTCCAAGGGTCTCCTGGAGGGAGGGGAGATGGGAGAAAATAATTAGGACTAGGAAACAAAACATAAAAGTAAAATGGGGAGAAGCAAGAGTGGAAATGAGTGCCATGGAGTTCACTGTTGCCTGATACACTTTTAATCACACATATGAAAATTTGTAAAACAGATTTCACTGGTTTCCTGGATGATATTCACAGTTAAGCCTGATTTGACTTGTTCTCCCTCTTTCGCTTGTTTTCCTCACTCCCTCCCTTCTTCCGTCTCCTCTCTGCTTCTCTCTGTCTCTCTGTCTCTCTCCGTGTCTCTCTGTCTCTGTCTTTCTATCTCTCACCATCCGCTCTGTCATTACCAACTTTCTCGTATAAACTGTGTGCACTTTAGAAGTGGTGCACAGCCACACAGTGCAGCAGCCTCGGGGCCTGTCGGCCCCCCGCGGCCCTCGGACACACGGCTGCGGACAGCACGGGCCGCGAGCAGCGCAGGGACGGAAGGCCACCGTGTCACCGGGCGACCCGCCCGTGCGCACTCCGCGCCGTCTGCGGTGTCTCCTGCCCTGCGGGTTTGCACCCTGAGTCCCGGCCCGCGGCCCTGGCGATCGCAGCTCTCTCCGGCCGGGCTGCGTTCCCGCGGGAGGCTGGAGGGCCGTCCCCGTGGCACCGACCGGCCGCGGGGCGGGGAAGGCGCGGAGAGGCCGCTGCCCCGGAGGAGCAAACCCGGGCTGGGCGGCGCCGCCGATCGGCGTCCGCTCGTGGCCGAAAGGCCGGTGAGCGGACGGCCGTGGACACGGAGACCCAGAGAGCGAGCCGCGGGCAGAGGAGAAGGCCGCGCGGACGGAGAGGAGCGGACAGCCGCAGAGCCCCGGCCGGGGGAGCGGAGCGGGGCCGCCCGGCCCGACGTGTCTCCGGCCTCCGAAGAGCCGCGCCCGAGCTCCCGGCTGCCTGGACGACCCGGCTCGGGATGTCTCGTCCCTCCTCGGGGCTCCTGGCTCCCCCCGTGCAGCGTCGACATCATCTCCACGGGGCCAGGAGAGGCTCGGGGTCGCCGCGGTGCCAATGAAAGGGGCACGTGGCGTCGCTGACGCGTCCTACCGATCCGAGCGCCGGGCACAAGATCCTCCGGGTTTCCCTGGAAGAGACGCAGACGTCCCTGCTCTGCGAGAGGGGTGCCGAGCGCGTCCCGCCAGAATAACCTGGGAAATGTGAGATCTTGCCGTAGCCAGCACTGGAATATCCAGTCCACACAGGACCCGGCCAGCGATCACGGGTTTCCAGGCCGATTCTGGAAGTTTCTGCGCCAGGTGTGAGGTACGGAACTCATCCCGGGGTCAATAGGAAGCGATGAATTTTGAGCAGAGACAAGTCCTGAAAACAGAGAACTGTGGTCAGAGGGAAGACAATTACAGTCTCCAGAGACGGCTCCATTTAATCTGCCCAGGGTTTTCTTGTTCCATAACTAACCTATACTTTGATGACAGGGTTTTATTGTTCGATAACTAATTTATTCTTCGATGACAAGTTGGACTGACATTTTACCTTTGTGAAATTCATTCCCAGTGAGATTGTGTTACTGCACCGATTTTGCTTCAGAACAGAGCTAAAAGCGAATTTGTGCCTGTATTGCACAATATGTAAACTCAATTAAAGGGTTTGTGGACTGCGTTTAAATTTTACATTGTTTTCTTCTATTGGAAAAATTATTCCCATTGTTTATCACAGCACCAAGTGCACACGAAGAAAGTTGTTTCCCCGCTCCCCTCCCAGCTTTAAGCACAGGGTCTCTCCACACAGGAAGTTGGGGTTTAAGTGGGAAACTTTGGAATAATACACAACATTCTTACACACCCTCACAGTCCGGGCAGGATTCAGGCTTGGAACGAGCGTTTGGAAGCCACTGCACGGAAACCTGCGGAGTAAATTCTCATTCATCATGAAGCTTCAAATCCTCAAGGACAGGAGTATCTTTTTTTCTCTCTTTGCCAACAAGTTTTATATATTTACTTTCATGTTACAGAGACATGTTTTATCTATCACCAACTTATCTCAAAGATTGCATCTAAAGAGTTTTAAAAGAAGTTAAAGATACTAAAATGTAGTATACATTTAATTACAATAATTTTTAACTATAATGTAGTATCTTTAATTAGACTATAAATTGTACTACAATATTTATACTGCAATTTATATTGAATCCAAAAGTTTGATATATACATATATATCATTATAAATTTGCAATTTATATTGAATCCAAAAATTTCTACATTTATTTGATCCATTTAAAGAGTTGTACACAGGTCCTTCAGTATACTAGAAACTCCTCTGCCCACAGATGTCTTTCAAATGCTCCCAGATATATTTATGTTCCCCTGTTTGAGTTTGTCATTTTTCATTTTTTGACATAATAAAAGATTTTGGAGACAACTGTAGCCATTTTTTTCAAGTCTTCTTCTTAATATATCACAGGTAATTACATCTGGAATAAAGGCAAAATGTGTCTTTGACTTTTCTATTCAGTACTTGCATAAAAAGAAATCTATTGTGTTCTGAAAAGACACTGGTTAAATGAGCTACCAGGAAGTAATATTTTGTGTCTTAAAATAACTTCTGTTTTCACTTCGGTTCCAGCCCTGTTCTCACGAAGTGCTTTCTGGGCTCTTTCCACGTGAAGGAGACGCACAGAGCTTGCTTTCAGCCAAGGCACAGAACCTGCTCTCTCACAGTAGCCACAGGCGCATATTGCATTTTAACTGTCTCTTTGTTTAAATATTGTCTTTGTCTCCCAAATTTTCCAGTTCTTGTAGCCTGAGACAGCATCTCTTCTTCTTGGTGGTGTTAAACGAGGACTTGTTGAACTGCTGGTTTCTGTAGAGAAAAAGATGGTAAAATTTCCTGAAATCTGATCATCATT
>PVIC010007639.1:0-50376 GCA_004025085.1 Thryonomys swinderianus | reverse complement strand
TTGCCTGGGCTACATAGTGAGCTCAGGGCCAGCCTGAACTACAAAGTGAGACCCTGTCTCAAAAAAAAAAAAAAAGTGATTAATGGCAATTGCCTCTTACTGCAATATTTTCTTTAATGTAAACTTCACTGTGTATTTTAATCGTATCTCATAGATCAGTGTGAAGGCCCTAGGTTCAATCTCCAGTACTGCAGAAAAATTAATTTTTTTTAAAAAGGGAAAGGTGGAAAGGAACCATATAAATTAAGAGATTGGGATGGACTAATCACATTTGAACCTTGGCTCAAATGACTGTGTTTACTAAAAACATGACATGTATAATATAACTACCCAGGGGTGGTGGCCCACACCATATATTCCACATCTGTGGAACCAGGGCAAAGATAATCAGAAGTTGAAGTCTAGCCTGGACAACTTAGCCAGACCCTGTCTAAATAAACAAATAATGGTAGGGATGTAGCCCTTAGTAAAGGCCCTGGGTTCCATCCCAGTATTGAAAAAAATAACTGACAAATATACACTAACAAGGTATTAGATACAAAGCAATTATTGATTATCCTATAATATTAAGGATGAGGTTTGTGATAGGACTTTACAGCTTCTTCTAGTAGTTTTAAGAAATCTTGTTTTTTTTTTGTTGTTTTTTTTTTTTTTGAGACAGGGTCTCGCTTTGTAGTTCAGGCTGGCTCTGAGCTCACTATGTAGTCCAGGCAAGCCTCGAACTCAGCAATCCTCCTGCCTCTGCCTCCCAAGTGCTGGGATTACAGGCATGAGCCACCACGCCCGGCACTGTATGTGGTTACCAGGGATCAAACTCAGGACCTTGAGCTTTTGAGGCAGACGCCAGAACCACTGAGCGAACCCTCCGGCCCTAAGAAATCTTTTAGATACATAATGAAGTATCTCTGTATAAAATGATGTAACTAGGATTTGCTTTTTTTTTTTTTTTTTGCTTTTTGAGACAGGGTCTTACTTTGTAGTTCAGGCTGGCCCTGAGCTCACTATGGAGCCCAGGCAAGCCGCCGCAAACTCAGCAATCCTCCTGTCTCTGCCTCCTGAGTGCTGGGATTACAGGCGTGAGCCACCACGTCCGGCATTGTGGTATGTGGTGTTGTTGGTGGGCGTGTCTCCACGCCCAGCATTATATGTGGTTACCGGGGATCGAACTCAGGACCTTGCACTTGTGAGGCAGGCACCGGAACCACTGAGCTAACCTTCCGGCCCTAGGATTTGCTTTTTAAAATAATATGAAACAGGGCATGGTGGCTCACACCTGTAATCCCAGCACTTGGGAGGCAGAGACAAGGAGGACTGCTGAGTTCAAGACTAACCTGGGCTACATAGTGAGCTCAGGACCAGCCTGAAATACAGAGTGAGACCCTATCTCAAAAAAAAAATAAATAAATAAAATAATATGAAGATGAGGAGTCTAGGCATGCATGTACATGGAATAAGAATGGCCATGAAGTTATAACTGCTGAACCTGGGTAAAAGGTACATTAGGCCTCAGTTCACTGTAACATTCTTTTCTTTTACAGATCTCTAAAATTTTCTGCAATTACCAGGCGAGGCAATATATATGCCTGTAATGTCAGCACCAACAGGCTGAGGCAGGAAGATCTCTGAAAGTTCAAGGCCAGCCTGGGCTACAAAGTGAGTTCAAGGCCTGCCTGCACTACAAAGTGAGACCCTGTCTCAAAGAAAAGAACAGATAAATGTATTTTAAAACAAATTAAAAAAAAAAAAGAATAAGCTCACAGGAGTTTAGGAGCTCGGGTGTCTGACTTCCTAAACTCCAGGGACACCTCTAAAACTAAATAGGTCATAAGACCAGCAGCATGGAGCCAGGGGGCTCCTGGGGAGAGACAGGTGATACATACAGCACATATTCCACACATAATGGAAGGGGCTCTGAGTGTGACTGACTTGTTTCTGACTTGAAAGCCCTCTTTAGTGATCAAAAGCTGAACGCCTGTTCTAACCACAGCAGTTAATCACCACCCTCATCCAGGACAAGGGTGATTAGGGAGAAATTTCCTAACCTGGGAATGGAACAGTGACAGACATGGCAAAGTTTCCCTCCTCTCAACCCTAACATGCTCCTAAAAGTGGTTTTGAATACCCTTCATTTATAACCCAACTGTACTGCTGCATCCTAAGCAGCTTGTGTGGATGTGTGGGAAGCCTTTTCCCTCCCCTCCTGCCCTGGAACCTCTGAGCCTACTGATCCATTCAGCCCTCAGGCTCAGCCTGTGTTTTAAGAATCATTGATCCTAAGCCTTCCTCCGTCTGCCAAGAAGCTTGGCATAAGGCCTCCTGCAGGGTCTTTTCTAGCACTATGCTCAAAGAGGTTTCAGAGCCGGGCGTGGTGGCTCACGCCTGTAATCCCAGCACTCAGGAGGCAGAGGCAGGAGGACTGCTGAGTTCAAGGCTTGCCTGGACTACACAGTGAGCTCAGAGCCAGCCTGAACTACAAAGCGAGACCCTGTCTCAAAAAAAAAAAAAGGTTTCAGAAAACTAGCAACCTCCGAGCCCGCCCGCCTGCCCCAGGGGCACCGAAGGCTCTCTCTTCCTTAGGGAAAAGCCCAGTGATCTGAAAAGGGCTGGAAGGGCCTGAGGCCCTGAGGCCCAGGAACCTCTAGATGGCAGTGGCCAGCCAGAAACAACGCTGAAGTCCAAGGAACGCAGCTGAGGGAGGACCCAAACTGCTATAGTGTCTGTAAGAAGCTAAGTGGGGGTCTGAGGTTTTAGCTCAGTGGCACCACCACCACCACCTCCTGCCTCCAAATACAAGGCCGTGAGTTCAGTCCCTGGTACTAGAAATTGAAAAGAAAGTTAAATGGAACTGGCGTGTGAAGTTCTCTCAATGCTGTATTTTAACAAACAAACCAAAAGTCCTATTTTTGTTTGTTTTTTTGTTTTGAGACAGGGTCTCACTTTGTGGTTCAGGTTGGCTCTGAGCTCACTATGTAGCCCAGGCAAACCTCGAACTCAGCAATCCTCCTGCCTCTGCCTCCCAAATGCTGGGATTACAGGCATGAGCCACCACGCCCAGCTAAAAGTCCTATTTTTTAAATTATAAACTAAAAGCATAATTAGGTATGAAAAGGCATAATTGAGAAATTATTCTCTATGTGAAGGCCGACAAACACATAAAATGATCCCACATGTCACAATGCCCCCCCACCCCAACCTCCATGGAAACAGAAAAGTAACCCACAGAGGACAGCCAGAGCTCTGGAAATAAAATTCTCCACTCCGGCTGTGGTGCAGACACCAGGCTAAGCACCTGCTAAAGCAGGGTTGGCAGGGGACAGCAGAGTGAGGTGTGCTCCCCAGACCGCTGCAGCGACCTGCCCCTCCCAGGTCACCCTGGGCACCACAGAGACTCCTGTAGGACTGGCCGTCTTCCTGTTTGCCTCAGCCCCGCCCCTTGGCCAGAGACTGGCACAGGATCAAAGCCAGCACTGGAACCTCAGGAGATTTCTGAGGCAAAGCCCTGAAGAAAGGCCAGGAGACTGTGGCCCCTTCAGATAGTCGGAGAACGAGGAAGTGTGAGAATGGGGAAGCAGGACTAACCACAGGGAATAATCACCTATGTGTCCAGTTCACTGACTCCTGAGGCCCCCAGCCCGGACCCATATGTGGGACTGGCCACCGCGCTCATTCTAGAGCCCGACAGGTGAGTTACTGAGGGACCCTGGAAGAGCTCCTCTTTCCAGGCACCCAGGCCCCAGAGACACTTTTGGATGGGTCTGCACACCCCCAGCAACGTCCTTAGCAGCGCGCTGTCCATGCCGCGCTGCTCCAGGGGCTGCCCGCAGCCCCTAGCCCAGTACACTGATAAACAGGGTCTGAGAGATTCTTAAGCCCGTAATATTGTTACCAGTTTTCGACAAAAGCACAAATGAGGCCAAGGGAGGATTGGGCCAGGGTAGCAAGGTCTTACCACAGTTCCTTTCGCTGAAACGGTCCTGGGAACCACACTACCTACACACTGGCTAAGGGCAGTGAGTCGTGGTTCATCCAGGGAACCAAAAGTGGAGTGAGGAAGAGGAGACATCTGGACTGTCGAATCTGGCAGCAGGCACCTGGCCGCAGTTCAGGGCCCTTCATCGGTACCCCGGGACAAACCCCTTCTGAGGGCACTGTTGTTTTAAGGCCTAGTGGGCGGGTCCAGCCGTTTCCAAGGAGCCGGCTCAGCGTTCCCAGGCTCCACATTCTGCAGCCCAAACAGGAAGTGAGTCACCTGAGGAGAACTTAAGGTTCCCAGCCCTAGGGACTCAAGGCCCAGGTTAGGCCTTTATAGGTAGGGAGATTTTGGTGCCTTGTCACGTAAAGACATTGAGTGTGTGGTCACATTCAAGGCAACCTGACCGACCAGAGTTGAGCAGGTCGCTCTGGCTCTTTCACTGGCCAGGCCAGGCCCGCGAGAGGCGAGACACAGCAAGCACAGTACATCACACGTGAGCTACATGATTTATGCGCCGGAGGACAGAGAGTTTCCTGCACTGGCACCTGCAAGTAGTCCGGCCCGGTAAGCCTGTGCGAGGATGTAAACCAAGTCCCAGGGAACTTGCCAGCTACTCTGGCTTCAACAGCTGCCATCAACTGAAGTCGGTGGGGGATTTAAAGGCAGAACTGACGGGGCGGCTTTGGTGTGTGCCTCCCTGTGAGATGTCCAAACACAGGCAGATTCTCAGGAGCTGTGTACAGGTGAAGCCCGAGCCAGGCAATCTGGGGACAGGCTGGTCGCTGAAGGGAGGACCACAGTGCAGAGAGCATTGCAGAATGCATTCCTGGGGAGTGTCCTGTGGAGCTTCCTGCTGACCGCAGCACACCCCACTTCTGTCCCTCACCAAGGGCAACAGCCACTGCCAACCGCCAACCCCAGTCAGGTTGCCAGGCCTGGAAAATTAGTTTCACCGGCGCCTGGGCCTGCAGTCTATCCTCTTCTCTAGGGAAAGGAGGAACTGGACAGAGTGGCTTGAATGCAGTATGAGCTTTTTACATTGTTTTGGAAATTATACATGCTTCCAGTGCAGCTCGTAAATCATGAGGAAGATCTGAGGGAATACAGCTGGGAAACTAACAGGGTTCCAGGTAACGCAGTGGGTCACGTGCTCGAGGATCAGCATTCGCCGTGCTCCAGGCTTTCCTCATTGGTGGCTCCATGGAGAACTGCTGAGCCGACACGCAGGTGCAGGACGTGGGTCAGTAAGACTCCATCAGTACCTTTTCCATACAACCCCACACACTCCAATACATTACCTGTGTCATTTTAAGATGTAAACAGTACATGAACGGGAGGACTTGGAATCATTTATTGTTTACTTTGCCTTTTAAGCAAGAAAATAGCCGGTCCTACCAGACTTTTAGACTCAGGGCATATGTGTAGGTGGGGAGTCCAGGAGTCTGAGGCCAACCCCAAGGTGAGAGCCCGACCAGGCAGGGTCACTCCTGGTGAGCTATGACTATGTCCTACAGCCTTGTGGGTGCCCACTTCCTCCTGCCAAGACCAGTAAAACATCCTGCCCCAGAGGAACTTGCTGGTCGTACTGTCTTCCTTAAAGCCTGGGGCCTGAAAATGGGGCCAAGTCTTCTGATAGAGCCAGCAGCCCTACCCCTCAGGGAAGGCCCCCAAATGCCAGTAATACTGTGACAACAAACTGTACACTGAACTTTGGACAGGGCTTCTCCACTGACAGGGCCGGAAAAATCATAGTACCTGGGCTCCTCCCCAAGGAGTATCACCTGTTTTTCAGGGGGTACAGCCTGAGTACAGCTCTTTTAATATGTAGGCAGGATAAAAACCACGCGATCGGCAGGAGCAAAGGGGAGGGGGGATGGAGCCTGCAAGACAGGCACAGAACCCTGGGATGTTTTCCAGCCAGGTGGCAACAACTACATTTAATTTCATCAACAGAGTGCTTTCCATGAGCCAGACATCTGTCAGTCCAGACCTGAGGCCAGGCTGGGGTAGAGGTGCGGCAGTGGTCAACTGGGGTTCTCATGAGTACCTCGAGACCACCATACCCTTATTCCTCAGACTCCTAAGCCCCAAGAAAAGGGATTTTGTGAAAACCTAGAAAACTTTTCCAGCCTCCTTATACTCATTCAAGAAATGCAGAGATACTTACCCTGTGTCTGAAGTTGAGGTTCATAGAACCCAGGTCTTCAAGGCAGTGGTGAGATAAACATGGTCATACACAGTATGTTTAGTAAAATGTCAAGAAATCGTAGAAAAGCAGATATTGCTGGGATTTCTTGGCCCACTGTGCTGTGTATGTCTGTGTTTGTACATTCATAACAGGGCTCAGTGGGAGTTACTTCTTATAGATCATCAACTAAAATGTCTGAGAATCCCCATAATGGGCAAGAGGCAAGCCCTCATAAACTGATGTCCTTGGTAAAATACTTTCATTAGCCTAAGCGGCCCTAAACAGCACATCAAAGCCTCTTGGTAGCTACAACCATTAGACACACCTAGAAATTGACACTGCCACTGTGACCCTCAGATTCACCACGGGGAGGAGAGTCTGAGCAAACTCCTTCCAAACTCAACGACAGTTGGCAAGGGATCCTCTCCTGCGGGATCTCCACCCTGGATACTGTCCCTAAGAAATGCATAGGAACAGTCAGAGAATCTCTCCTCAAAGCTCCAACTTACAAAAGGACATACCTTGGTAGACTTATGAAGACTCTGGATTATGTCCCACTGGCTCCCCCAGGAAAGCAGCCTAAGTACTCCAAGCCCTCCTTCCCAGGGCAGGCTGCAGAATTCCACTCTCAGCCTGCACAGCTCTTCTGGTAGCAGAAGCTTGGTCCGTCCCAGGCCTCCTGTAAATCTCCAAAGCGGTTCCATATATGACTAGAGTTCTCCACCTCTGATGCCTGCCAGACCTGATGCAAATGGTCATCTCAGCCCCCACAAACAATAGCAATTTGCTCCTGGAGTTCTGTCCCCCGTGACATCTACATCTCACTTACCTGTGCACAAGGCCTCGCTCTGAAATCTGGCCGCTCAGCAGCACACACAAGCTTCTCCCAGTTTGTGGTCCACCCACCACCACTTTCAAACTGTCCCAGTATGCAGTGCAGGCGATTTTCAAGGCAAGAGCTCCCAAGTTCCAGTCTCCCATGATGACTTTAGATACTCACTTGCTTCACTCAACACTAACTCCTACATAACCACCAACCGAATGGCCTATTTCAATGCTACCTATATGAAAGAGCATAAATGTATAATAAATTGTCTGCAAGGTCACTCTCCAAATATTCAGTGTCTGCCTTTGTGAAGGGGAAGGGAAGAGGGGCAAGTTAAAAAGGCCTTTACCTGTAAAGCATGGAGCTCAGTGCTCCTGGTGCCTGCCTAGCAAGTGCAAGGTCCTGAGTTCAGTCCCTGGTACCACCAAAAAAGCGGGTAGCCAGTGACTTGGCATTTTTATTTCCTTCACAAAAATCCCTATTAATTTTTTTTGTGGGTGTGAGACAGGGTCTCACTTTGTAGTTCGGGCTGGCTCTGAGCTCACAATGTAGCCCAGGCAAGCTTCAAACTCAGCAATCCTCCTGTCTCTGCCTCCCGAGTGCTGGGATTATAGGCGTGAGCCACCACGCCAGGCCCCTATTAATTTTATAATAGCACACTCAAATCAATGCAATATTACTGAAATAAATTCACAGTCACGTTCCAGAATTCTCCTGGACTTGCTCCCCTCATAGGAAGGTATATTCAACTTTCAACTAAATCAGGACACTAAGGCTTTCATCTTTTTTTCTATACCTGTTCTACAAATGATGGAACTGAGGCCAGAGAGGCAAACTTACCCAGACTCTCCTATCTAATGATGGAGCTATCATTCAGACCCTCGTAGAAGAAAAATAGCTTCCTTTCTACAAGAAAGCAAAAAGCAAATTAAAGTCATAATAATGATCTCTATACAAGGAAGTATTATACACAGCACAGGCCAAGCTGCAGACTGGCAGGTGCTCTTACAACCATGGAAGTTTTGTGGAGTTTTCTGTTTTTCAGACAGGTCTCACCATGTAGCCCATGACAGCCTTGAACTCATGTGTAGCCCAGGCTGGACATCCCTCCTGTCTCAACCTACCAGGTGCTGGGATTATAGACATGCTGACCATCACATATTAACTGGTTCCTCACAGAAGGCACTCTGGTGGGACCTATTAGGTGTTTTAAATATGAACTCCTTTGCCCCAGCTACTTCATCTAAAGAAAGTTATCCTATAAGAAAAAAAAGCAATAGTCATCACTGTACTACTAATTATAAATACCAGGGACTTAAATAGAAACCTTTGTATTCAAAGGAATAGTATTCAGTCAACTTCACCATACTCTGAAGCAGAAGAACTTCAGAGTAGAAAGTGTTACGTGGTTGGAATCTACAGTTGAAAATCTTTAAGGCACCATATCAATGCCAATAAAATGCGGAAACTTGGGAAAGCGCCAAAGAAACTTTCACTAAGAGCCTCAAAACCTCAAAATACTTGTGTCATAAGCTGCTATCTACAGTATTTTCCAAAGAACAAGCAGCTCCCTCATCAGTCGATCCCAGGATCTTGCCACATCTGGTGTTCCAATATAAATGTATGACAATAGCCTGAGTGTAGGCCTGTCTCTTAAATGTCCCCCAAGAAAACATTACACACTTCAAACGGTGCAGATTGGAGCCTGAAAGCCACCTTTATAGGGAGTAGGGTTATCTAACCATCAAAGTTAGGATAACTTTCAAGAAGGGGGATTAAAAATAGGTGCTATACATGGCTAGTTAGAACCTCCTTTAGTCTTGTTTCTTTTTAACTTTAAACACAGGCTTCCTGGACTGCTTCATGGCACTTCATTCCAAGCAAAAGATACTTCTGCAGATTCCCAAACTCACCACATCCAAATACCTCAGTAGTCAATCTAATGAAGAGCCAGGCAATAACTGCATGAAATAAAATCCAGTGAGATTAATCTGCTAACAGTCACTATGATGTAACTCAAAATCACAGGTAGTACCGTCATGCCAAAAACATCATGCCTCACATTCATAGTAATTCCCCAGAATGAATCGTGTGGCCCAGGTCCCCAGCTAAAGGGCCTATTTCAAAATCCTCTCTTGGTATCTTAATCTTGGCCAGATGGTAGCCCTTCCCTTGCTACAAACACTGCTGAATGAAGAAAACCTTCAGGCCCATGGTTATAATTACACAAATCGAATGAGTCCTGGTAGCCCTTCGGGAAAAAACTAGAAGTCTGTTTTTCAAAAACCTAAACTTTATTTGATACTTGATTCTATCAAGGTTTTCAGGGATAGCAGTGGTAAAGTGCAAGTGCTTGCTCAGCTCACCCAAGACTTGGATTCAACCCCCAGCACCCATAAAAGACAATTATTCCAATGTGATGCCCAAAACAAAATTGCAGACAAGCCCCATCATTTTTTGGTTTTTAAAAAATGATTTATTCATTTTATGATTTAAGGTGTGTATCACTACTTCAGTTGGGTAAGCCACATTGAAGAATCTGACTTCGTTATCTTTAGATTTAGCCAAATGTTCTCCCCATTAATCCTGCTCTGTAAAATACTACACATTACCATAATGTTTTTAATATTTCAGCCATGCTCAAAGCAGTGTAAGGATGAATTCAACCTGCTTGTGCCAAGGCAGGAGCAACAGGAACAGAACTAATCAGAGGTCTAAAAGAATCAGACTCCATCCTTAAGACTAAATGGTTCTGTTCCTCCAAACTAACCTGTCAGGTTTCTAAATTCAACCAACACTGTCCTCAAGAGACTGAAAAATGTTATTTTTCAAATACCACAGAGGTAAGCAATCTTCTATGATTTGTTTCACATCTAAACTGGCACACAGAAGAGTTTCCAGAAGATTCTGAACTAAGCTGAAAATTATATCTTCCTAAGATTAGAATCACTTCCCTTTGTCTCTGGGAGCATGTGAGAGAGCAAGCAGCCAGAGGAGGGAGGAGGTTAGGAACAGGTGACATAAGCACTTGAGATTCAAGGCAATGGAAAAAAGTAACAAATGCTAAAGTTTTTAAAAAGTTTAATGGAGCCAATAAGGCATATAAATTGTATTCAGGCAGACATAAGACCTGCTTTTGCTTACCAAAGAAAATGGCACATGTTTTATCAAAATTTGATAATTGAGATTAAAGGGTATTAAGATTAAGCTTCAGAGCACCAACTAAAAACAACCAAAAATTATTGTTATTCAACTTGGAAAGAGAAACTAGAACCAAGGCATAAAGGGGAGATTAAGTATGTGTTCCTCCATCGCAAAATCCTGTAGGAAGAGGAGTTCTGGCCTCTTGTGAGCAAGGCATCACAGCACCAAACCCAATTCCAGAATCTAAATTTACAATGACAAAAAAAGCAAAGATTAACTCCAAGTGCATTTCTTGGTATATTCCAAAGGGAAGCTTGAAAATCTTCATAATACACAGGCTTGCCCATATCAGGTAAAATGACAGGTTGCTATAATTCTTCCTGCTATTATATTCAAACAAACAACAAAAAAAAAGATCCACTTTTGCAAGAATTTAGAAATACCTCACTTTCATTCCTAGTTTGAATATGGATTTCACTGTTTTAAATAAGGGCTATATCTATAGAGTACAGAACTTCAATTCACACATTTCTAACATTCCATTCACATCCCACCCAGTTAGTAATGGTTAACTTAGCAAAGTTTCTTCACAGAAAGATATTATTAAATAGCTGAAGAAATTGCAAACTTTAACAAAGTGCTGTAATTACTGGAAAAACCCTTACACTGATTTGCAATGGTCATTTAAGGATAAAAATATTAAGTAACTGATACTGGACTACAAGTTTGCAAGGAAACGCTTTTCACTGTCCTACTTGATATATAATAATAGGATAGAATAAATTACAGTACCTGGCAGGCTGACATCAGTTCTTCATCTAAAAAAGACTATCATTCAGTTCAAGATATTAAAAATGAGGATGAAACATGCTCTAAAAAGTTGTAGCTACAGAGGTCCTATATTTTACTCAAAGAGAATTCTACTGAGAACTTTTATTTAGGTCTACCTAACATCTAGAGAACCTCCCTGCAATTCCATCCATTTTAGAATGAAGATTCCAAACCAACTCTTAGGAGAGGAAATGGAGGGACAGGAATAATTCAACTTTGCTATTTGTGATCACATTGTTAGTAGATAAACAGAGCTTTATCATCTTCCACCCACTGCCCAAAGTAGGGCAATCATGAAAAATGTTAACGCAGGATATGAAAGACTAGAATACCTACCCCACCATCCATCTCCCTAATACTGAATCAAAATACAGGAAGCCCATTCTCAAAGATCATGACCTTTTCCAGGTCATCTTGAATGCAGTCTACATGTTTACATTTACCATAAGGAAAGTACCTCAGAAAGTAGTACTTATCTTAAAATTGAGTATTTGAAGCCTAGAGAGTTAACTTGGGGCAGTTTAATAATATTGCTATTTTTAGAGCACAAACACACACAAAGTGAATCCAATAAAGTTCTGTGTATTGTTTCAGTATTAATTGCATGACCATCATAGCACCTCTTTACATCACACAATCACCAGAATTAGAAACTGCTTTGAAAACTAAAAATAGGGCACAGACTGATAATTAGAAGTTGCACACTGTTGCTAAATAGAAATCAGGTGCACAGTACAGTGCGGCTGCAAAAATGGAAGCCTGCAGATTTGACAAGGGAGCCAAATCAGGTTTTTAGACAATTTAGGAACCTGGCAATACTGTTGAAGCAAAATACTCAACACAGCAGGAAATGGACGAGGGGGGGGGCATTCTATAATCAAATAAAAATCTGATTATTTCTTTTCCCTTTGAGAATAAATACAGTTAAGGTCACTTTTAGCCTTGGAACGGATATATGTTTGCCTATGATGATCTCGCTAATGACTACACAATATCTGATGTCCTCTGCTAGGATTATAGATTTGAGGAAGCCATAGTTACAAGAGGCATCTACTGTAAATTCCTAGAATTTCCTTTTATGGCAACCACTATAGACTTCACTTGTCTTAAACAGTGAACAAGGGAAGATGGCCTCATGTTTCCTTTGCAATAGTAATATATGTTGAGGATCAAGTGGCTTTCAAGCAGCATGGTGGATGTGAACATGTTTGCAGTTTAGATCATTCTGTTGCGTTTATGGGTTGGTGAGTCTGTAATGACATCGCCACACTGGGCTGAGGTACGCTTTCTAGTTCCACCATTGTCCAAGTGGAGTGCCATTTCTTCTGATATGAAAGTGTTCAAATCGACATCATGGAGTCCATTTCTCCTTCGACTAGCATTCGATCCACTGCTTACATGTGTAGGAGAGCCTGGGGTACTCGAACGCACGCTTATACTAGCCATTGCACCACTAAGACCTAGGAAGAAGAAAAGAGGTTTTAGAGTTGCTCAATTATTTAACCCTTTTGAAAGCAACCCACTTTACTTTTCACGTTGCCATAGTGTAAAAGGATGTCTGTCAATTTTCTTTGCAAGAGGTCACCAGTGAGTAGTTAAATTTTACTCTGCAAGAATGAACCCCCTGGTTTTGGCATGTTTTAATGGTAATGCTACTAATTACATTGGTTGCTAGCAGCCACAGAATGCTATGTACTAAGCACTGTGCCAAGTGTACAAATATCTTAAGAAATGCTCCCATCTAACTAGGTAGGTACCATACAGAACTTACAAACAGTAAAGATAAAATGTGCTTCCTTTAAACAGGACATTTTGTTAGTCCAAATCATTGCCACAGATCTCTCAGAGGCATGTCTAGATATTGTACATATAGCAGAGGCCAAGAAATCATTTCTAACCCCAAGTGTACCTGGCCTAATATCCCATGTAGATAAGGTGACAGTATAACCTACCATCCACAAGATGTAAACTGTCAAACCCGAAAGCCAAACTGCTGAAAATTATCCCAGGACAGTGCATACAAAATGGATGTACCCTGGATACAAGAGGCTACATAGTTATTCAAGATCTGGACTACGTTTGGTAGATTCCCAAGAACAGCCTGGGACAACACTGTCAAGGAAAATGTAGGGGTGCAGTAAAAAAATATTGGTGTTTTGTTTTGAAGCTATTAAATCCAGGCTATTTATTACTTAAATCCTGAACAGTTAAGGAACCAATTTGCATTCTACTTCTTAACATTCAGGATAAACCTGGCAAAAGCAGAACAGGGCAGCACATATAAATTAGTATTAGCTGGGCATGGTGGCTCACACCTGTAATCCCAGCACTCGGGAGGCAGAGGCAGGAGGATTGCTGAGTTCAAGGCTTGCCTGGGCTACAAAGTGAGCTCAGAGCCAGCCTGAACTACAAAGCGAGACCCTGTCTCAAAAAAAAAAAAAAATTAGTATTAAAAATTGAAAAACCTAGTCACCTTGATGTTGGACTTTCTGACTTATCAATCTGGCCTTCCACTATTCTAGTGTCACCTAGGCATTCTGCTAACACTGGACTTTTTTCTTTTTTTGCTTTTACTATCAGTGAATATTAACTTTATATAATACTGGGTTTCAATGTATGATCACATCCATCCCATTTACCCCTCTCTTACACCTTCATCCCCATCAGACTAAATTTATAACATGATTTAGTTAATCAATTTTCCAAAAACTAAGACTTGTATCTTAGATTTCAAAATAAGCTTTGAGGTTTGACTTAGTGAGAACCCCCCATTCTGAGTTCTGTAGATGCATAATATAAATATGAAAGTTAAGTGGATACAAGATGCTAACTCATACCACATCAAATTTATTACATTCCCCTTGACATCATTCTCATATTATCAATACCCTGTGGTCAATGTTCCCAACCCACAGTACCCAACCACCTTCCATCACTGACAGCCCACATCACCTGATGAACTTCGTGGAACTCAATTCCCTCCTCCAGGTGTCCCCCAGAACTCTGTCCACTAATCCAACCAGATCCCTCGCAGCTCTCCCTGACAAAGAGGTATCCCACTCCCACTGGGGTCTGAGAAAATGTAACTGGTCTTTCTTTACCTCTTAACTTTTCGAAGGCCCACATCCATTAAAGAAATAAAAATACTGGAACATCTTCTACCTCAGCCATTCTACTACGTACTTTTTTTTTGAGACAGGGTCTCGCTGTGTAGTTCAGGCTGGCCCTGAGCTCACTATGTAGCCCAGGCAAGCCTCAAACTCAGCAATCCTCCTGCCTCGCCTCCCAAGTGCTGGGATTATAGGCGTGAGCCACCATGCCTGGCTCTACTAAGTACTTTTTAATGTCATCTTCAAAGTACCCTATGGCCTCTGTATTATTCCATTTTTGCAGATGAAAAGCCATATTTTAAAAGGTAACTAATCCACTCAAGCTCAACAGGTTGTAAGCAAGAGCTGAGGCAAGCACTCAAGGGGAATCTACACTCCTATTTACTGTTAACCTGCCTTCTCTTAAAACCTGAATTGGTTTAGCAGTGAAGTGGACTGAGAGTCCACAGCAGTGATGGTGAACCTTTCAACCTGCTGTGGCACACGAGACTAGGTTCACCACCACTGGTCTCCAGCCTGGCTGTTTAAGGTCTAGTCTAATTTAGTAAGCTGGTCCCCTTTCTGTCCCCTTTACCCACCCTACGACTGATTAGTGCACTGCTAATACCAATGATCTGCATTTCCTTCCAAAACCAGGGCTGTGCTGCTTCTCTAAGGCTCACTCCAGCTGTCTGAGGTCCACAAGTTCCTCTGGCACCTCCACAGAGGTTACTGCCTGGTTCTCTCTCCCTCTCTGTCAGTCTTGTGCAGGCTCTTCTTCCCTCCTGCTCCAAACTCTCACTCCTTCCTGTTCTCTGGCCTGCCAGCTCCTTCCCCAAGTCACCTCCTGGGGTTCTTTTCTGCCTACAGGCAATTGTTCCCAAGGGTGAGTTTCTCCACGTCCTTATCTTCCCCACAGGCAGTGTCTCCCAAGGCTGGACCTTAGGACTGGAACAGTCTCTGCACTCGAAGGCCCACTTGTATTTCTAGCTGCCTATTGGACATTTCAAAGACTACACGCCCTTCTCCCCAACAGACTTCTTTAAAAAAAAAAAAAAGTTAAAACTCCTTAGGCTATTCTTATACAACCAACCATCTCTTCCTATAGTTTATCTCCAGTGCCCTGAACACAGTATCCAGCACCTGAACACTAACTGAATTTTGAAGAATGCCTCAAAAGTCCTAACTCACATCTTGAAATCAGAGTTCAGCAACTGATTTTAAGAAATAAACTCACACTCCTGGCGGCTCACTTCAGCTACAATCAATACCATCAAGTTTAAAATTCCACGACCCCCAAGTTGTTGGCATTTTTTAAAAAATCTCTCATGTAAGACTGCATTTGCTGTTCCTTCCTTTTTCCTAATTCCATGGCCCAAAGCACACTACAAGGTCATCCTTGTTCTGTAATACTGCAAAACCCAGGAATTTAACTTAACTATTTCATTAAATTCCCCTTTATCATTGAAAATTTCAGGAAAATTTCCATGAGCCCATCCCTGATGCCCTTGCACTTAATTGTAGAGGGCCCTGAGGCAGTAATGACCAAGGCCAAGGCTCATAAAGCACTTCATCACAAGTGGAAAAAGGCACCTGAACAAAGTGTTTCTTAACTGTTTCTACTTCTCCATTAAAAAGAAAATATACTGAACATCAATTTGGCCAATCTGAAAAACGCGTGGTAGCTTGGAGAAAACCCGGCTTCCTCCACTGGGTGTAGTACTTAAGGCTTGATTTAACAGCACAAGTAAAATCACAATGTGCAATATTACCTATTTCCTACTCTCAGCTATGAGAATCTTTTCAAAGTTTGATCTTCCCCCAAAACTTTTCACAAGTGTCAAAAAAAAATATTAACAACCAAAAAATATGTGCATTTTAAACAGCCCAAATTTTATTTTATAAACCAATGACAGCTACTAAAGATGCTTTGGAAAACCTTAGCTAAGCCACATGAACAATCAGACCTATACAAGTACAGAATATCTAAACATGCTTCAGAACTAAAAAACTAAGTTGTATGCCCAGAGGACATACGACTTAATTTCTACCAAAAACACTTTTTCAAAGGGGCTATAAGAATATCAATTGACAAAGAGCAGTAGAACAAGTAGCAATGATTAGACAGAGAAGTCTCAAATGCTTAATACAAGATAAACTCAGCAATTTTAAGTTTCTGCATTCATTCAAAATTAGTGCAGGAGTGGAAAAAAAGGTTTAGGATGATTTAATCATACTCTGAAAATTCCTACTAGAGCTAAAACAAGTTTACAGTCCATGTTATAGGAATCAAGTTACACGGCAAATTATTAAAAGTAGCACATAGCTATTAATGTCATTTCAAATTCACGCTTAGGGTAATAAGAAAATGCTGTTTGCAAGGATTCATTACATGTAATTCCAGTTTCCTAACACATAGGTCACACACAGTCAGACAAAGAGCAAATGCTGGCTCAGTCAATCTCACTGCCTTGTCCAGCAGCCAGGGGTGAGGCTTTGTCTACACTGTCTACTGGCTTCCCAGCACCTTGTGGCCCTGTGAAGAGGGCTAGCCCTGGATGAAGGTGTGAAGGCACACTGTTGATCCACCAGCACAGTTCAGGGCCCTCTGCAGATCTGCTCCACCAGTGTTACGTCTCCCGGAGAAAAGGGGGGAATCTGAAATCCCCAACTGGAACAACGTGGGTACCCTCCTGTCAGAAAGCCCTACGCACTGGCATTCTTGCCTTGGAAATGCACTGTGCTATTGTGCAGCATTCCCAAAGGCATGTGCTGAGGTGCCAGCCAAACACTTACAGCGTCAATGGAGTGTTTCAGACGTACCAGAGGCACTCAATCAATTAAATAAGAATTCTACTAAAAGATTTTGATAATTTCAAGTAGATACCACTCCCCACCCCAATCTGTAAAATGTAATACTGAATTTTTATTGAAGTAAAGCACACTAAAAGCCATTACAAAGATACATGTGTCACACCAAGAAAACATTTTCAGTTATGCTGACAGCCCAAAATGCTTTCCATTTTCAAAGACAGTTTTTAATGCCATGGTAAAAATGCTCACGACGTTAAAAGTGAAAAAAAAAATGCAAAATACAGTTACCATATATGCAGAATGATCTCAACTGTGAAATAATTTTAATATTTATACATTGAAAAAGACTAAAAGAAAATGTGCCAAACATTTAATTCTATTTTTCTCTATGTAATGTAATCACAAAGTACTAAATTTTTTATTTTTTTGGAAACTTTCAAATTTTCCAAGATATTAAGTCAGAGAAAATTAACTCAGATGTAAAACTGTATCACAACTACTAGTAAATTATTAGTGAAGTCCTACGTAAGTAAACTGGCTTTGAGGTGTGGCTACATAGTCCCATTTGTCACTGCAATAAAAATTAACGTTCAACAAAATTTTATCACAGATCCAAGACGACCGGGTGCTTAACGTCCTACCTCCAGACATATCAGTACACCTAACTTTCATTTGCAGAAAACACCAACTTTTCACCAGAAATCTTAAATGCTACTGTAAACTGCTTTAATTGTTCTCACAGGCATTTGAAGAAAAGGCACAATTTAGAAGATCCAACCTTGGGAGAAATTTAAATATAGACTTTGGGACACTACGGTGAATTTTAAACGATTAAGAGATGGCTTTGGTACATTATTCTCTTATATCTTAACTTCCACATAAGCCTTTTAGATACATTTAACTGCTAAAAAGCCATCAATGGTTGTTGTTTCAAGATGCAGACGGCAACTTTCAGCAAGTATTTCCTAAAAACCTATGTTCCACACACTGCTAGAAGTATGAGTTTCCTCCAAGAAAAAAATAACTACAAGAGGGATGGACTAACCCTCACAGGCTGACTCCAATCAGCCAGCCACAGAAAACTGCAAGGACCTTCTTCTACACCATCCCATCAGTTGCAGAATCCTTAACCTCAATGTTGCCTGTCAAGAGAAATTTCTAAACATAAAACTATACTAAGTGAGGAAGGGTGACACACAGGTAATTAAATTCCTCCTGACATATACTAAATATCAACTCTTACATAATTTTATCAGGAAAGACTTCTCATGAATTTGGTTACTTCCCTTCAGCATCACTCTGTCACACTGCAATGAATGCTTTGAGAGGGAAAATCACCACAGCCAAAACTTGTGCTCAGATGAGAAACACTGGTTCAGGCTACCTAAAATCACAGCTTTCTATAAACTGTGGGGGAAAGAAGGTAGCAATTTTGTACTTTGACAAATTAGGAATTTGCCTTCTTTTTCTAGGTAAAAATTGCTTTCTGTCTTTATATCCCTCCTGAACCTGATTTTGAAATGATTACATTTTTCTGATACAGTCCTACATCCAGTGGCACTGATCTGATAGTGTCCAAGAATCTTTCAAGGATTTAATAGCGTAAGAATTCCCATGTGGCCTACAAACTTTGTTAGGCACAAGGGAAGAGTGCCAGAAATGGAGCTTATGAACTGCCCAAGTAGTAACACTGCACCTTAACCCAATTAGCTGGATGTATATACTTTAGACTAATAAAGTCACTTAGGTCTGAGATTTGAGACTACTTATTCATCTTTTAGTCACCTGCCTCTACTTCCAATAATAAGTGTTTTCATTAAAAGAGTAATATAGGTGCTCGCTTTGGCAGCACATATACTAAAAGAGTAATATAGTATAACAATACACACTCTTGTTTTAATACCAACCACACCTTCAGCAGGGCTAACCTGCAGAAATCAGACCTCTTAAGATCAAATTCAAGGAAAAAAAAGCTTTCAAGCAAAAAAGAATTCAACCTCCAATACTAAGAAGCTGCTTTTTAACTTTTGAAGAACTTTCTTTTGGGGGGAGGGTCCAGCTATGTAACCTAGTCTGGCAATGCTTCCGAAGTATTCTCCAGCCTCAGCTTCCTCAGTGCAGGAATTACAAGTTCTCCGCTGTATCAGCTACAATTTTTTTTTTTATATGCCTTTCCTAGAGGAAGGCTACAGCACACAGGGAGAGAACCTGGGTTGGATCCCCAGCACTATCAAAAACAAACTTGTGGGGGCCGGAGGGTTAGCCTGCCTCACAAGCTCAAGGTCCTGAGTTCCATCCCTGGAAACCACCTATAATGTTGGGCGTGGAGACTCACGCCCACCAACAATCAACACCGCATACCACAATGCCGGGCGTGGTGGCTCACGCCTGTAATCCCAGCACTCAGGAGGCAGAGACAAGAGGATTGCTGAGTTTGCAGCTGCTTGCCTGGGCTCCATAGTGAGCTCAGGGTCAGCCTGAACTACAAAGCGAGACCTTGTCTCAAAAAAAAAAAAAAAAAACTTGTGCCGATAGTCCCAACATTCAGGGTGGAAAGCTAAATCAGGAGGATGGTTTAAACCCAAGTAATGAAGACCTTATCTCAAAAAAATAAGATTATCTTACCTTTAAATTTCTTGCTTTATTTTTAAAATTCTCCAGCACTTAGGCTAGTAAGGGTGACAGCCCACTACCTACAAATTTGCTTTCAACAAGAGGCACTTAAAATTGGGAAGATGGCATCTAAGAGCCAATCACCAATGAAAGCAACTGTTCCCACCAACCGCTGCCTACTAGAAAGCTCTAATCTGAAACAATGCGTAATTTTTTACAGAGGATAACCCAAATCTGAGGCTGACTCCAACTAGTGCAGTCAAAAATGTCCTAAACTGTCACTGGTTGCCACTGAAACCAAGTATCTGATTTTTATGACAGTGTGAGCAACCTTCAAAGACCACATGAGATGCCAGTGAGGCTCTGAATAAAGTTACCAAGTGAGTGAGTGACCTGTTACCCAGCTCTGCCACTCAGAGGACATGCTTCATCTTATGCAACCCTTGCACCAATCAATCCTCACAAAGACAACAAAACTCAGGACAAAGACAACAGACTTCAGAATAAGGCTTGCCCACAGCACTAGCTTGAGGAAGCCAATCAGAGCCTCTCTCCAGGTAGAAGAGGTTGTAACCAACCTCACTAGTTTATCCACATTAAGCAAGCTCAAAATCTTGACAAGTGATATTTAAATAACAACCAAATTTAAAATCAACTTACTCTCTGGAGCAAATGTCTGCCTATTTATTTATTTTTGTAGTTTATTTAATTTTGTAGTTCAGGCTGGCCCTGACCTCACTATGTAGCCCAGGCTAGCCTCAAACTCAGCAATTCTCCTGCCTCTACCTCCCAAAAGCTGGGATTACAGACGTGAGCCATCATGCCCAGCACTGTGATATGTGGTACTGATTGCTGGTGGGCATGAGTCACCATGCCCGGTATTGTTGCATGTGGCTCCTGGGGATCAAACCAGGGACCTTTTGCTTGCTAGGCAGACATCAGAACCAATGAGCTAAATCTCCGGTCCATAGCTGCCAACTTAAATAGGGAAGAAAGAAAGATCTTCAAAGGGTATGTAGGAGCATGTGATCTGGCTACAGGTCTATTTTTGCACCTGGGCTGCCTCAGGGCAAAGAGAACAAGGCACTCACAGACAAAACTTCTAGCCAGCAACCCTCCTTTCCTCAAGGAAAAACACAGTCACCTGTGATAGGATAGGTCCTCTTATTTAGGTTCTCCCACTCCACCTTCTTAACAAAATGCATCACTGCTACAAAGGAAACTGGCTTGGGAAGGCTAAAGCATACTGCTCAAAGCCAAACAGGAAATGTGGCCTATGGCAAAACCTGGGCACTCTTGCCATCATGGGAGCCAAAGATACAGCCAGTCCAAAGCATCCATCTTTGAGCCTGCTTATCCAGATTTGTAGAGGAGGGGCACAGGACATGACAGCCTATACACATGACACCCATGTATTTCCTAGAAACTTTCTTTCCGTTTTTTTTTTTTTTTCCGAGACAGGGTCTCTGTAAGCCTTGACCGGCCTTGAAATCATGAAAATCCTCCTGCCTTAGCATCCTGAGATAGGATTATCAGCATGCACCACTGTGCCACGAGGCTATGTTTAAAGAAAAAATTCTTTTTTTTTTTTTTTGAGACAGGGTCTCGCTTTGTAGTTCAGGCTGGCCCTGAGCTCACTATGGTGCCCAGGCAAGCCGCCACGAACTCAGCAATCCTCCTGTCTCTGCCTCCCGAGTGCTGGGATGACAGGCCTGAGCCACCACACCCGGCACTGTGGTATGCGGTGTTGATTGTTGGTAGGCGTATCTCTACGCCCAGCATTATATGTGGTTACCGGGGATCGAACTCAGGACCTTGCAGGCGCCGGAACCACTGAGCTAACCCTCCCGGGTCCCAAAGAAAAAATTCTTAACCCACCCCCAAGTTAGGAAAAGAAAGTGTGGGGAAAGGCACCCTAAATTTACATAATGGATAGTACCTACTACTTGCTAACCTACACCAGCTTAAGCAGATGAGTCTTCATCAATGAAACACTAATAACTCTGGTATGTGTGAAGACTAAATTAGACTCCCCTTATCATGGTACAAAGTACACATTCAAAGAATATTCCTAAGGCTGGGGATGTAACTCAGCAGGCACAGCACATTGCTAGCAAGCTTGAAGTCCTGCATTTGATTCCTATTACCTAAAAAAGGAGATAGTTCGGGTCTCAGCAAATTCCCAGTTATTCTAACTCAAGATTCCTCTGCAGCACCACTAGACATTCAGGTTATGTTCTCCTCTACTATGTAGTCATCTGAGGACTGTAATCATAATGCTTTCCAGAGGTTCTCAGTCTTCCCTGTGCTATATTCCCTTGTTTCTGTTTTGTTTTGAGATAGGGTCTTGCTTTGTAGTTCAGACTGGCCCTAAACTTACTATGTAACCCAAACTAGCCTTACTATATATAGCCCAATCCTCCTGCACCTGCCTCCCAAGTGCTGGGATTACAGGAATGAGCCACCACACCCAACACTGTGTATATGGTACCAGGGATTGAACTCAGGACCTTGCATTTCAGTGAGCCAAATCCCCGGCCCTATATCCCTTTTAAACCTCTGTGTTAGCCCTTGAAGAAAATTCTAGTATTTTGCTAAGTATTGCAAAAGCCTAAAGGGACAAGAAAAGACCTTTACTCAGATAATAGCTCTAGTCAGTCAGAAAGTCATGGAAATAAATTGAATCTCCACTCCCGGAAGACTCTGCAAATGTCTGCAAATGGGAAAAAACTGCAGAGGCCAAGGAGTTAACTCAGTGGCACTGCAATCTCTGATGCCCATCGCCCAAATGGCATTTGGCCAGGTGTGGTAGCGCACACCTATATGAGGCTAGCCTGAGCTACACAGTGAGTTCAAGCCCAGCCTGAAGTACGAAGCGAGACCTTGTCGCAAAGGAAGGAGCAGATAGCTCAGATATCTAATTCAGGTCAATGAAGGAAACTAAGGAAAGATTAAAGGCCAAATTAGCAGAAAAGGCAAGGCTCTAGATGCCAGGGATTTAGCTCAGTGGTGCTGCACCTGCCTGACAAGCACAAGGTCCTGAGTTTGATTCCTGACTACCAAGGAAAAAAAAAAGCTCTGGAAAAAAAAACCAGAAGAGTCCTTGGGAAGGTAGGCAGAGAATACAAACTAGTCCAGTTAATTTAGTCCACCTTCAGAAGCACTGTTACATAAAATACAAATTGATAATTTGGCTCTCAGTAAATTTTCAACATTAAGACAAGGAAACATGAAAATTCTTTTTTTTTTTTTTTTTTTTTTGGGAGACAGGGTCTCGCTTTGTAGTTTAGGCTTGCCGTGAACTCACTATGTAGCCCAGGCAAGCCTCAAACTCAGCAAACCTCCTGCCTCTGCCTCCCAGTGCTGGGATTACAGGTGTGAGCCAGCACACCTGGCAATGTGGTGCGTAATGGCGATTGCTGGGATTACAGGTGTGAGCCACCACACCCAGCATTGTAGTACTGGGGATCAAATTCAGGACCTTGCACTTGCGAGGCAGATGCCAGAACCCCAGAACTGCTGCGCTAAATCCCCAGCCCCAAAAATCAATCCTGTGTCTATGAGTCTGATATCTAACAGCTAGGTTCCATAGTGCAAAGAAAACCAACAACATACAGACAAGGGTCAAAATAAAGCATTGGATTAGTTTTAGGCCTTGCTAACCATTAAAGGAGTTCTCAACTGCAACTTTGTTGTACTTCTGATTGAAAGTGTTTATCCATATCTCTCCTGTTAACTGGTCTCCTGCTTAGTGATAGTTATCCAACACCAAACCTTACTCATCTGGCACACCCTGTCTATAGAAAATGCTCATCTCTCTCAAGTCTTTGCCATTTTTCTTCGAATTGGTACATTTAAACTATGTATGAGTGTGTTTGGTGGAGGTACTGATGGGGTGGATGTCTAGGAACTGACTTAAAAAATATTATGGGGGGGGCCAGAGGGTTAGCTCAGTGGTTCCGGCACCTGCCTCGCAAGCACAAGGTCCTGAGTTCAATCCCTGGTAACCACATACAATGCTGGGCATAAGACTCACACCCATCCAGCCATCAATGCCACATACACAGTGCCGGGCGTGGTGGCTCATGCCTGTAATCCCAGCACTCAGGAGGCAGAGGCAGGAGGATTGCTGAGTTCCAGGCTTGCCGGGGCTACATAGTGAGCTCAGAGCCAGCCTGAACTATAAAGCGAGACCCTGTCTCCAAAAAAAGACAAAAGAAATATTATGGGGGAAAATTATCCTGTTTATAAAGATATGAGAGAGAATGAGAGACGATGTGATGCTTGTCTTAATTAAAAATGCAAGCTTGCCTCAGCATACTTTTTCCAGGTCTCCTTGCTCTAAAAAACTTTCTAAACTTAGATACCCTACAATGAAGAACTACAAAAACTTCCATTTGACCTCACTTCTAACTACATCAAAAACTTATATGGAAAATGAATTCTGGCTTAGTATTCACCCCAAGTAAGATATTTCCAAGCACGTTATAAAAAAATCACCTGAACAGTTTTTACTTGAATTTACATAAGGTAGTCAATCTATACTACTAGTTAATAACACTTTTAATAGGACTAAGGATTTAGCACAATTGCTACCAAGCCTACCTTGGAAACACAAGGGCCCACGCATTCAATCCCCAATATCACAAATAATACGTGTACTACCAATATTTTTTTGAAGACTCAAATGAGACTTGTATTCTCAATACACTCATGTTCCTGAAAGCCACTAGAACATAAAGCTCAGTGCAGTTTGTTTCTGAACTGTTTCAAAGGGCCCTATTCATGAAAGCAAGGGTGACTTAACATGAATTGCAGGTAGGACTACAGAGTAAAGTATATTCCATCTAATGAACTAGTGCTATTACAAATTATTGTGAGGAAAATTATTTTTCAACATTAAATATTATATTTAAGCTGTTTAAAACTCAACGCTAGCCGTGGGGACACATGCTTGTAATCCCAACACTTGGGATGCTGAGGCAGGAGGATTACTGTGAATTTAAGCCCAGCTTGAGCCACATAGTGAGTTCATAATCAGCCTGAACTACACAGCAAGGGAAAACAAAAAACTAAGTAATTTAAATGAAAGTCAAAATTATAGTCTCTCATGTAACTATATCATCACTAAAATTCCCAAAAGTTCAAAATAATAAATCACAGGTTAAAAAGATTCAACTTGAAAAAATATTCTGGGAGTTACCAGTCCTAAAGAGGGGGTTAGCTTGTTTTTATGTACACTACTGCACTATGATCTTTAAAAAGCTGGCATTTATTGCTTAAAACTATTTCTACAAGACAGTAATATAATACCAAAAAAATATATGGAATGAATCATCAACATGCTTAGAGAATGCTTCCATAAACTAAATCTGGTAAACTGTGTATACATCTTGTAATTGTATTTGCAAATTTAAGGGGTAAATTTCATATTCTAATTCAGTAGGAACAGATCAATCATATATTTGTCTGAGTTTCAAAAGTTCTAAACAGCTGAACTATTCTAACATTGTGAAGTCTAGAGTCTTAAATACTGTATGTAACATGGTTTTATTTTTAACTTGCCATAAAACCTGTAAGCCACAAAAAATTAAAAAAAAAATAAAAATAAAAATAAAACCACCTTTTTCCAACTCCTCTGATTAGGAGTATAGGAAAGAATCTGGATATGCCAAAAAGAGAGTAAGAATCTCTATAAACATTAAATGTTTCAATGATATAAAAAATTGTGTATGTGTGTTATCTTTGTGCATCTGTCACATTTTTATTATCAGGTTAACTTTTAGATGACCTACTCTATGGCCCACAAATGTTAACTTTTAACAGGATTCATGACCTGTTTACTTCTTACTAGTTACTTCTTGCTTAATCGTATGTTTGACTCATGTTTTGAACTTGTTCTATCAAGACTTATTTTGTTGCTTGCTCTTTTAGTAGCAATAATGTATGTTGTCATATAGACAACTCCCCCATTCTATATGGAAGTCTGCATTACAGAATAAGCAGCAGCAACAGACTTTTCCCTGACAATGTTTCCCAGGCTTCTCCTTTAATCCTACAGCCTCTCATCCAAGAATGCCTTATAGAATGACATTCTAGCCTGGAAAGGTAGTCATAGAACTGCCTACAAGCTGTACTTCTGATTATCCTATCAAAGCAAGAAGGACCAGAAGTACAGCAGGAAAGAGGAAAAAGGACCTCCTGGTCTACTCTGCACTTTGGGTCATCAATGCCCATACTCTATAACGAAGTAGATAATGAAGGGTACCCATGGCAGCTTTTAGTCCCTACAAGAACTAACTCAACAATTACTGCTTTATTTGCCTCTCTTGGACCAGGCTGCGCTCCAAGCAACTATAAATGCAACAGAATTCTTAAAGACACAAGAACTTCCTTAACTTAGAAGAATAAAAAGACATGTACATCATATAATGTAAAGCAACAAATTCTAGTTAATACTGCAGAAAGATTGTTACTATAACACCAGAATGCTTGAACTTTCTAAAAACATTTTTTAGGATATCTAGCTGACAGTAAAAAATTACCTTTAACTTACATTCTAGTTCAAACATTTCTAGAGCAAGTGTTTACTGTAAAAGACAAAAAGCAGACAATATATCTGGAACTATGTCTAAACATGAAAATGAGTCCACAGGCACACTCTTAACCATCTTTCCAAAGAAATATGTTTAAACGGCTTTACCATGCAGAGCTATGGCTTCCCGGAAGGGTTGCAAATCAGTCTCTACAGAGGAGCTAGTTTCCGCTGAAGTAGCTCGGTTAGGGGACACTACAGTCAGTCTTGGGGGAGCTCTAGAGTTTCGTGGTGGAGGAACTTTCCCACACAGGAAGCTGATCAAATCTTCTCTGCGAATAGTTCTTCTGCGTTTTTTAACCCAAGCCAACACATCCTTATTGCGTCGCTGATAGCCAATCTGAATTCCAATATCAAAACTTCGCTGATGGGTATCCACGCTTTCTACCAGGAAAAAATAAAATGAAAAAAGACACATGATCAGTAGAGCCATACAATTAATTCTCTTCTAAAAACAATCATTTTTATAAGTTACTAAATATAATTACATCATTAATATGAGGCCTCTGAGTGTAAAGTAATCTAATAATCTGAAACCTATTTTAGTCATGTTGGAAATACTATACATGGTTAGTGGTATACATTCAGGTTTCATACAGTCTTAATCTGTCCTCTTAAGAAAAACTTATAGACAGGACTACTTACCATTAGCCAAATTACCTGAAGTAAGACACTATGCTTAGAAGTATTAATAATATCTAAATTATAAAGTGTTTCTTACTGTTTTACTAAGATTCAAGAAAAAAGTAACCCTCTATCTTTACACAGACACTATTACTCTCTCCTTACTACAGGTGAGGAAACTGAGGGTCTGAGCAATGAACTAACTCCTTCAAGGTCACAGGAGGGTCTGAGCAATGAACTAACTCCTTCAAGGAGCAGGAGAGCTGGGATGCTACCCACAACCTTTGGGTCCTTAACCACTAAGCCATATCATTGTCTGCAGAAGAGTAAATTTCCATGAATTCCCCCACAGGCACATCATGTCATTCAATACAGCTTATATACTGCACCTGACTCTGGCAACATTCACCTACATTTACCATCATCTCAGAGATACACACCTACTAATAATTTCAGCACCAACAACAAGGAATGCACAAGGAGGCAGCAAACATTTTACAAGTAACAAGGGAAAAATCAATCCCATGCAACATGAAAAACAGCCTCATTCATTTCCCTGAATTATTTTCTTTCTGCTTCCAATTTTAAACATTTTTTTGTATATCATTATCATTCTTTTACCTTAAAATTCCCCAGACTAGGGCTGGGGACTTAGCTCAGTGGTTCCGGCATCTGCCTTGCAAGTGCAAGGTCCCAAATTCTATCCCAGGTACCACATACCACAATGCTGGGCACGGTGGCTCACACCTGTAATCCCAGCACTCAGGTGGCAGAGGCAGGAGGACTGCTGAGTTCAAGGCTAGCCTGGACTACATAGTGAGCTCAGGGCCAGCCTGAATTACAAGGCGAGACCCTGTCTCAAAAATTTAAAAAAAAAAACACAAATTAGTGGACCAGAGATTAGCTCAGTGGCACTGCACCTGCCTGGTAAGCATAAGGTCCTAAGTTTGATCCCTGGTACCATATACACACACTCACAAATTCCCCAGACTAGACTCCTCTATCTACTGAACCCGAGTTCAGTAAAATCCTTGCCCTACAGTGGTTTTACTTAGTTGCAAAAATTTGAAAACTAAATCACTGTAATTTCTTTTTAGTCTTTTAGTTTTTTTATCTAGTTGGAAAAATTTGAAAACTGAATCACTGCAATTTCTTTTTCTGCTGTGTTAGCAGAAAATCAGTAGTACATCTTTATACCTTTTATAAAGAAATGACAAGGAGAGCTCTTGCAAGGTAAGGGAGGAGGATGATGATGACAAGTTCAAGCAGCCTGGACTACATAGGGGAAACCTTATCTCAAACACCAAAAAAAAAAAAAAAGCAATGAGATACATTTACCTATTATCATTCCTGGTTGTTATTTTAATTCTGTTAGATCTAAAATAAACTCACAAAAAAAGAAAAAAAAGCATGCAATAGTCAAATAATGAATGAAGAACTGGGTCCCCCAGGATTGCAAGCTGCACTTGCTTTATTAAAAAACAAAGGGCTTGCCTGGGCACCATAGTGAGCTCAGGGCCAGCCTGAACTACAAAGCGAGACCCTGTCTCAAAAAAGCAAAAAAAAAAAAAAAAAAAAAAAACCAAAGGGCTAGAGGGCCGGAGGGTTAGCTCAGTGGTTCCGGCGCCTGCCTCGCAAGCGCAAGGCCCTGAGTTCGATCCCTGGTAACCACATACAATGCTGGACATGGAGACTCACACCCACCAGCAATTAATACCACATACCACAGTGCCGGGTGTGGTGGCTCACACCTGTAATCCCAGTGTACTCAGGAGGCAGAGACAGGAGGATTGCTGAGTTTGAAGCTTGCCTAGGCTACATAGTGAGCTCAGGGCCAGCCTGAACTACAAAGCAAGACCCTGTCTCAAAAAAAAAAAGGCTAGAGATGTAGTGCCATGCTACTGCATGTGCTTAGCACTCAGCAAACCCTAGGTTCAATCTCCAGCACTTCTCACACTTCCTTGAAATAAAGGGCAAGGATGCATGTACACAAGCAAAATGGTAAAGGCAGGCCTACTTCTTAGCCAATGCCTGTCTTTGTTCCCAAAGAATAAAGAGAGAATGAGATGCTGAATGTGCTGAAAGCTTATTTCCCTCAAAAATTCTTTAAAATAAAAAGAACCTGTAATAAAATTCAACATCCACTGAGAACTTGTGGTACACCATAGTGTATTCTCCTCTTCTCATTTGTGTATTGATTGATTGGAGGGTACCAGAGATCAAACTCATGAGCTTGCACTTACAAGACAGGCACTGGAACCACTGAGCTTAATCTCCAGTCTGCCATCTTCTGACTTAAATCACACCATTCTGAGAAAGCACATCAGTCTAATCTTGCAAATATTAAAAATAGGTCAAGTGAGCCGGGCCTGTAATCCCAGCACTCGGGAGGCAGAGACAGAAGGATTGCTGAGTTCTAGGCTTGCCTAGACTACATACTGAGCTCAGAGCCAGCCTGAACTACAAAGTGAGACCCTGTCTCAAAAAAGTTAAAAAATTAAAAAATAGGTCAAGTGAAATCTTTTCTGCAGTGTCTAATACACAATGGGAGACACAATATGAATCATTATCTGCTGACTTCTTTCATCATACAGAAAGCTGGCATGAACTCCATTTTAAAGGTAAATAGCATTTGTAATGACAATAAAGTGTAACACTTTTCAGTCCCTTAAGAGAAGATTTTCAGGAAAGTCAAGCTTAATAGAGTAGATAAACCTAGGTAACTTTGAAAAGCTATATCTAGCTCTTCAATGTTTCAGAAAGAGGTAGAGTCATTTAAGGAAAATCAAGTCATTGAAAAAACTACGCCTCTCCCATAGGCTTAGTAGAGGAAAAGGTAAAATATGCAAACCTAGAAGAAACATGGTTTTTATGTATCTGTCTTACCTAAAAGCTTTTTTTTTTCTTTTTTTTTTTTTTTTGAGACAAGGTCTCGCTTTCTAGTTCAGGCTGGCCCTGAGTTCACTATGTAGCCCAGGCAAGCCTCGAACTCAGCAATCCTCCTGCCTCTACCTGCTGAGGGCTGGGATTGCAGACGTGAGCCACCACGCCTGGCACTGTGGTATGTGGTATTGATTGCTGGTGGGCGTGAGTCTCCATGTCCAGCATTGTATGTGGTTACCAGGGATCAAACACAGGACCTTGTGCTTGTGAGGCAGGTGCCTGAACCACTGAGGTTAAATCTCCAGCCCAAGAATTCTTTTTAATTAAATTTATAACTGGGGAAAATTTATTTTTCCAAACACAGCGAGAAAATTTTATTTTTCAAGAACTAAATGAAGGTAGGGCTACAATTTCAAAACTAGAGGAATGGAACATGGTGGCCTACACCTGTATTCCCAGCATTCAGGAGGCTAAGGCAAGAAGATCACCCAGAGTTAGAGGCCAACTTGGGCTACATAGTTCAAAATCAGCCTGAACTGCACAGTCTTTAGAAAAGAAAAAAAAGCATAAATAAACAATTAAAAGAATTATATTTTAGAGTCACATAAGACTATAAATATGGGCTCAACCAATTACATCACCTTGCTATTGTCTATGAAACTGCTTGGGTCAGTCTAAGAGGACTGGTTTCCTTGTGGCTGGCCTGCTAGCTAGTAAAGCTTGTTATGTTTCAACCTCCTTCTGCATCTCTAGAATTCTCTCAGCTCCCACTGCTGCATCAGAGTGCCCCTTTCTCTCTGTCCTCTGACTCCCTTGGTTGGAGCCATCAGCAAGCTTCTGCTGAACCCCCACTGTCCTCCAAGGGTACTGCACTATGTCCCGTGCCACTCCTGCTGCTGTGTGTGATCCTGGTGCTCCCTGGGCAGGTGCCTTGAGCACCTGAAAAGGTGTGGAAGCCGCTCAGCACACCCGAAACCATGACCTATTTTTCAGAAGCCCTCAGGAATATTTTAAAGGCAGAAGTCTGGACCTTGGGAAATTTCCAAATATTTTCTCCATGGATGAGCATCTCAGGCCACTCTCTTCAATCAGAGTATCACTTCTGCATTCGCAGACTATGAGGAGCTGGAAAACCCCTTCCCCAGGGACCACAGAGGCTGATTCTTCTGAGCTCAGATGGGGGGGGGGTGGTCTTTGCAAGACTACAGAAGTTTCTCATTAGAAAAAGTCAAACACAATTGTGGCTAAATCTGTGTATTTGTCCTCTGCATTTCCCATTTCCAGTGGTTTTATTCTGTATTTTCAGATCTACATATAAAAAGCTGGGCTTTGAAACACTAAAAAAAAAAAAAGATTGAGATAAAAGGAATATAAGTGCAAGTTTCACACTGGCAACTTAGCTAAACTCTGCCTCAAAATAAAAAGGCTTAGGGTGTAGCTCAGTAATAAGAGTGACCCCAGGCTCAATTCTCAGTGCCACAAACTGGGGTGACTGCAGATATAACTCTGTTCCCTGGGTTCAATTCAATCCCCAGTAGCTCCAAAACCACAACAGGCGGTGATTTCTCTCATTTACAGTTGTAGGGTGTTTGGTTAAATTTTGGGCCCCTTTGAGGACTAAGAAGTCCCAACAGGCCCAGGGACACAGCTCAATAGGAAAGTACTTGCAAAGCACACAGGAGGCCCTGATTTGATTAGTCCTCATAGGGTGAGACACAGGATAGAATGGTGGACAGAAGTCCTAAAAGTCATATCCACAGCGGGCTAGTGCTCTCAGACATTCAAACTACACACTGGAAAACTGATACATATTGGTTTAGAAGGCAGAAAGTTGCATAATAGGTTAGGTTATGAACCTCTTTTTTTTTTTTTTTTGGAGACAGGGTTCACTTTGTTGTTCAGGCTAGCTCTGAGCTCACTATGTAGTCCAGGCAAGCCTCGAACTCAGCAATCCTCCTATCTCTGCCTCCTGAGTGCTGGGATTACAGGAGTGAGCCACCATGCCTGGCACTGTGGTATGTGGTACTGATTGCTGGTGGGCATGAGTAACCACGCCCAGCATTGTTGTATGTGGTTATCTGTATCAAACTCAGGACCTTGCGTTTGCAAGGCAGGTGCCTAAACCAGAGCTAAATCTCAGACCCTCACCTCAGAATTTCTAAGTCTCAACATCAGAACCAACTAAGAGCTTGACAAAAATCAGATATTTTAGTCAGGCATGGTGGCCCCTGCCTTTAACCCCAGCCCTTGGGTAACTAAGCCAAGAGGACTGGCTTCAACTAGAGGCCAGGCAGAGCTACAGCGAACTCACAACCTCTTGAACTACTAACTGTCTCAAAAGAAAACAGGAGCTGCCCATGGTGGCTTATGCCTGCAATCCCAGTACCTGGGAGGAAGAGGCAGAGGCAGGAGGATTGCTGTGAGTTCAAGGCTAGCCTGGGCCACATAGTGAGAGCGAGAGCTCAGGGCCAGCCTGAACTACCAAGACCCTGTCTCAAAAAAAGAATTTTTGCATGCACTAATTTACAGACTAGAGAAACAAAAGGAAGAGTAGATACAGCATTTAAGGTCTTCAGTACATGTTTTCCTACAACCTGAGCATAATTTGGTTTGGTACCATTAATAAACATACTCTGGCCGGACGTGGTGGCTCACGCCTATAATCCCAGCCACTTGGGAGGCAGAGACAGGAGGATTGCTGAGTTCGCGGCGGCTTGCCTGGGCACCATAGGGAGCTCAGGGCCAGCCTGAACTACAAAGCGAGACCCTGTCTCAAAAACCCAAAAATAAAAATAAAAAATAAAAAATAATAACATACTCTAAAAGCCAAGTCCAACTTAACACAAATTAATACAATCTGTACTTCCCTAAATAGAAAGTCTCCTAGGCTGGAGATTTAGCTCAGTGGTTGCGGCACCTGCCTAGCAACCACAGGGTCCCTGGTTCGATCCCCGGGAACCCCATACAACAATGCCAGGCATGGTAATTCACACCCATCAGCAGTCATTACCACATACCACAGTGCCAAGCATGGTGGATCACGCCTATAATCCCAGCACTCGGGAGGCAGAGACAGGAGGATTGCTGAGTTCGAGGCTTGCCTAGGCTACATAGTGGGCTCAGGGCCAGCCTGAACTACAATGGCAAGACCCTGTCTCAAAAAAAAAAAAGCCTCCTATTGCTGCTAAGGGCATTTATAAGATACTTCTTATGAGTAGGACTTTTAAAAGTTATTCAGTTGAAAATAAAGCCCTTTCAAACCCTGAGCTACGTGGGAGAAACCTGCATGCTTACTAGAAAATCTTAAGTATGAAGAGATTTTTTTTTTTTAAACAGGGTCTTGCTGTAGCCCAGGCTGGCCTTCAACTCTCCTGCCTCAGCCTGCTGAGATTAGTTATGCAACACCAAGCCCAGCTATAATTTGGGGAAAATGGAGTATCCGATGAATAGTAACATTCTACACACAAATATGCACCCTCCATGAAGATTTTGAGTCAGAACAACTGAACCCTGATCACTAGGCACCCAAAATCTGGAATTAGGGCACTAGCCCCTAGCCCAAAATACCTGAGTACAGAAACTGTGAGACAGTCTGGGGGGTTCAATACTATTTTACCAAAATCAAAGGCATTCTGGAAAAGGGTCATAAACTTGAAGGTCAAATGAGTCCTCAGATGCACATTAATGCACAGCACATTAATTTTCTAACTCAAAAAACTGATTCATGCAGTTGTCACAATAGATGTCCAAGGCTTTTTTTTTTTTTTTTTTTGAGACAGAGTCTCGCTTTATAGTTCAGGCTGGCCCCTGAGCTCACTATGTAGCCCAAGCAAGCCTCGAACTCAGCAATCCTCCTGCCTCTGCCTCCCAAGTGCTGGGATTACAGGCTTGAGCCACCATGCCCACTATTGTTGTATGTGGTTACCAGGGATTGGACCAGGGAACCTGAACTTGCTAGGCAGGTGCCGGAACCACTGAGCTAAATCTCTGGCCCTCCAAGTTTAATTTTTAATGTCTTTATATATTCTAAAATTATATTCAAAATATTTTAGGTTTATTTTTTCACCATTGTGGAGGGTTGTCAGAGGAATACCCAAGAATCATACTGATTCTGAGGTGAAAACCTTAAGTAATATACACAGACAAAATTAATCAAGTTTCTGTATTTTTGGTGAGGCATTGGTGGCACACACCTGTTATCCCAGCATTTACGAGGCAGAGGCAAGAGGATTAATGCAAATTCAATTCTAGCCTCAGTTACATAGTGAGTTCAAGGCCAGCCTGAACTACAAAGCAAGACTTCATCTCAAAAGAAAAAAAAATTAGTGCATTTTTTGGTGCTAAGGATAGAACAGAGCCTCCAGGTACTCCACCACTGAGCTACTCAATGTTTTATTTTATTTTACTTTTTCAAATTTTTCAAAACAATCTCACTATGTAGTTGAGGCTGGTCTCAAAACTTATGGCAATCCTCCAGCCTCAGCCTCCCAGATGCTGGGATTACAGATATACACTACCACCAGCAATGTTTTTTGATTTTCACAAGACTATGTGAGAAAATATTCCAATTTTATAAACACAGAAGTAAAGTTCACAAATCTTTGACCTAAACTTAGTTTCTTCTGCAATCTATTTCTTCCCCAACAAAAAGCTCTCTTTCTCCTTAGAGAATCTATCATCATTGCAGCACATTTCTAGATCAGAGCAACATTTCCAAGGAATACTAATGTTTACAAAACACTTGATCATAATTAAATTTGATCTTCCAGTCTAGCAAAGGGAAAAGAATGTACTGCTGTATTAGGAACATGAGGATGAGTCAAAGGCTAAACAAAACTGTTTTCCAATTATTTTAAGAAAATGTCTGTGTGTTCCCTAAGGAATTAGTGAAAAATTAAGCACTACCTTCTCACTTCCTATATGTTAACTTAATCTTCACCTAGCACACAGAACAAAGGGCATTCACAAAAGGGATCATAGCAGCCACTGTGGGCTGCCAGCCAGTCTTGAGTTCCTGTTCTCTCTTTTCCACAAGGTTCTCCAAGTGTTTTGTCAAGGTAGCCAAGCACATGCTGAGGGAAGCTCCTACAAGCACTTGAGGGGCAGAACACGTTCCTAAACTACCAGTGTTATCCCATACTGACTAAGGTAAGCAATGATGACAGGTAAACAATGAGTCTATTCTGGGCAAGAAAATGGGTTCTTACTAGTTTCAGGTGGTGAGTTGTCTTCTGCCACCACGATAACATCAAACACAAACTGCACACACCTGCATGCACAAATGTACATGAACATGCAAAGGGGAGAGAACTGCGAAGCAGAGGAGCCTGAACAAAAAATTAATTCCAGGGCAGCATACCACCCAACCAGTCTGACTCATCCTACAGTCACGTATCCCCACTCCATGACTTTGCCACCATCCCAACTGGGGATTGAACCCGAAGGCTTTTTACCTCTGAGCAGTGTTTCTAACAATCACAAGCTCTTTCTGAAATAGTTTACTAAATTACCTAGGCTAGCCTACAATTTGCAATCCTCTTGCCTCAACCTCCAAAGTAGCTGGGTTTATATGCATGGCACATGATGCCATGCCCAGCAGAAAATACCTTTTCAAAACTAGACATCAGAAATTGATAACCTTCTATAAAAATTCACAGACTACATCTACAAATGCGACCTTATAAATAATGGACTAGGCCCGGGATTTAGCTCAGTGTTCCAGCATCTGCCTTGCAAGTACAACGTCCCAAATTCAATCACCAATAACCACACACAATGTGATGGCTCACACTTGTAATCCCAGCACTCCGCAGGAGTGCTGTGAGTTCAAGGTTTGCCTGGGCTACATAGTGAGCCCAGGGCCAGCCTGAACTACAAAATTGACACCCTGTCTCAAAAAAAAGGACTAGCCAGGTATGGTGGCACATACCTATAATTCCAGCACTTCTGAGGTTGAGGCAGGTTGAAGACGGTCAAGCACTGACTTTATGAGGGCATGAACTCCCACATTTCAGGCTACCCTGTGCGGCTGCCTAGGACATCCTTGTCTGAAGGACAACCACTAGTCACACCTCTAGGGCATATTTAGAAGCAGAAAATGCTTTCCTAGGAGAAATCAAGAGACCAAGATGAAAGGCCAGGTGTGATGGTGCACCCCTGCAATCCTAGCACTTGACAGGACTGCCGAGTTCAAGGCAGCTTGGGCTATGTAACTAAACTCAAGGACCAAACTACATAGTAAGACCCTGTCTCAAAAAAGAAACCAAAAACAGAACAAAATGACTTGGGCTAATGCTTCTTACAGATGAAGGTGAAGAATAAAATTTAAGTCTTTGGGTCTCTATAATCTACACTCAATTATTAAGTGTCAATGCTCAGGAGTTTTTTGTACCATGGAGTCCCATGGTACAGTCCCGTCTACCTGTGATGTTACACTCTCTCTGACCACTTGTTTATAGCCACCCATTAAGTCTATCAATTTTCATTATGATCAATCCAGCATTAGCTTCTAGGTAGGCCCCAAACAATCATGCTAAAGTCACACAACATAGTAGGACGCAAATTTGACAACACACTTTTTCTCATCTGTCAATTCTATTTATGTTTGCCCCCTTTAGGGAAGGTTTAAAGACAAAAAATAAACTAGAATTACTTCCCTTCATATTAAGCACTGCCTAGAGTAAAAATTATGCAAAAAAATAAAATTTGATCATCAATCAACCCAATCAACACTTGGGAACTCACTATACGCTAGACATAAAAACTAAAACCTTATACTATAAATAATGGGTTTTAATTCATGTATTTAAGAAAACAAGGAGCACAACAGTGAAATACCTGGCTCCAATATGCCTCCAGAGCCACACAGGCAACAAGAACATAAGGGTCTTAACGCAGATGATCTGTCAATGGACTCCAAGACCCCTGACTACAACAAAGCTGGGCCTCTGCAAGTACTACTAGACCACAGACACTTACTTGGGGGCAAATGACGTTCTAGGGAAGTCAGGCACAGGGGCTCACTCCTGTAGGAGGCAGAGGCAGGAGGACTGATGAGTTCAAGGCTCGAATGGGCTACATAGTGAGCTCAGGGCCAGCCTGAGCTAAAGCCAGACCCTGTCCAGGCCCACAAAAAAAGCTAGGCGTGGTGGCTCACGCCTGTAATCCCAGCACTTAGAAGGTAGAGCTAGGAGGCTCAGTGAGTTCAAGGCTTGCCTGGGCTACACAGTGAGCTCAGGACCAGCCTGAACTACAAATGGCAAGACAAAAACAAAACAAAAACAAAGGCTAAGGATGCAGATCAGTGTGAAGGCCCAGGATTCAAGCCAACATGAAAGGAAGATGGGATGGGAGAAGACAGTTAAGCACTAGCTTCATGAAGGCAACAGCTCCCGTATTTCAGGCTATCCTGTGCAGCTGCCTAAGACATCCTTGCCTGAAGGACAACCACCAATCTCAATTCTAGGGAGTATTCAGAAGCAGACAATGCTTTCCTAGGAGGAATCAAGAGACCAAGATGAAAGGTCAGGTGTGGTGGTGCACCCCTATAATCCCAGCACTTGGGAGGCTGAGACAGGAGGATTGCTATGAGTTCAAAGCCAACATGAATTACATAGGGAGACCTTGTTTCAAAAAAGAAAGACAGACCAAGATGGAAACCAATCACCAAGAAACACAAAAGTGCAGCTCAGTGGCCAGCAGGCAAGAGATCCTGGGTTCCACAAGGGTGTGTGTGACATGGTATGCAGGTTTGGCTAAGTATTTCCCAGGCAGGCATCAACCCTGGTTAGATTAAAACTACCTCAGTAACACTTTTCACTCACTTTTTTGGTTTGAGGTATTAAAAGGCATACTCAGGGCCAGAGACTTAGCTCAGTCCTTCCAGCACCTGCCTAGCAAGTGCAAGGTCCTGAGTTCCATCCCCCGGTAACCATGGTAACCACATACAGCAATGATGGGTGTGGTGACTCATGTCCACCAGCAATCAATACCACATACAATGCCAGGTGTGGTGGCTCACTCCTGTAATCCCAGCACTCCGGAGACAGAGGCAGGAGGACTGCTGAGTTTGAGGCTTCCCTGGACTCCATAGTGAGCTCAGGGCCAGCCTGAACTATAAAAAGCAAGACCCTGTCTCAAAAAAAAAACATATTCAGGCAGGGACTCAACAGTGGAAAAAAAGCACCATCTTCTTTGGGATTAATCAAATACATAACTAGCATTCAGGATTTTCCTCCTTTCCAAAGAAGGAACCCAAAGTTTGACCCCCCCCACTATCTGGAACATGAGAACCAAGTACTCCATCTTACTGACTCTTGTTCCACTGAGAGGATGATGCCTATTTGTACTCTCTTGTAAATCCTTCCAGCCACATTTCCATCAGGCCAACCACCAGCCATTCTACTTTTCCAAAGTAAACTGGCAACTCAAAGGAGCCCTCTGCTAGGTTTTTACAATTCAGATCTTCCTATGTGCTTATTTTAGGAATTATCAAGAGGCTGATATGAGTACCACACGATCCCCGGACTGCAAAATGAGCCATTTTTAGCCCACTAGATAAGTGCTTGTATATATAAGATACAGAGCTATTTCCCTCGTAAAAGATCAAAACAAAAAATCTTCCCCTCTGTAAATTAAATATTTCATCAGGACTTTGAAAAACTTACCACTATTAATGCCACATGCACTTGTGACACTACCTTGCTAATTTCATTGGCTATATTTAAGGCAACCAATTAGTTCCATAGTTATAGTTCTGTTCTCTAAAGCCCACACTCTGAAAAGGAGAAAGGGTATGTATAAGTATCTGTAGAGTACTATTTACTCTTCTCACAGCAAACAGAAGCTAGGTGTGGCACATGCAGACAATCCCAGCACATGGAAGGCCCTGAGTATATGAGTTCAAGGCCATCCTGAACTACCCGTTGAGACCTTGTGTTAAAAAAAAAAAAGGAATAGAAATAAGCTCTCCCACTACTAAATTCCACAGAACACAACCTATTAAAGACATAAATACAAAATAAAACTAGACTATACAATTCAAGAACTATATATAACACTTAAAATTAGTGTCACTGGTTAAATTTTCTGAAAAAGAAAAACTAGTGAGAGGCAGAGACAGGAGGATTGCTGAGTTTGCGGCGGCTTGCCTGGGCACCATAGTGAGCTCAGGGCCAGCCTGAACTACAACGCGAGACCCTGTCTCAAAAAGCAAAAAAAAAAAAAAAAACTAGTGAAGTGTACACAATTTCAAATGACATAATCAAATTAAGGATTATTTCAAAATTGAGCTTCTACGTCTACCTGCTCTTACATAGGTAGCATTACTAAAAAACTGCAAAGTCCTAGAAGGATATGATATATTCAGTACACAGCAACACCAAAACTAGAAGACGTTTACACTCACACTGTACATGGCTTAGGCTAAAGAATCTGGCACATAGAAAATACTAAAAATACACTGCTTTCCTCAGCAAGCAAACAACTCTATCACAAACAAAAGGATAAACCTGGTATTTGCACCTCTGCACAACTGAGTAATATTCAGCAATTAAAGTACACTTTAATACCTGCAATGTGAACTTCATGGATCTACCTCAGAAATGTGTTAAGAATAAGTCAAACAAAAGAAGATACAGGGGGCCGGAGGGTTAGCTCAGTGGTTCCGGCGCCTGCCTCACAAGCGCAAGGTCCTGAGTTCGATCCCTGGTAACCACATATAATGCTGGGCGTGAGACTCTCGCCCACCAGCAATCAACACAGCATACCACAATGCCGGGCGTGGTGGCTCACGCCTGTAATCCCAGCACTTGGGAGGCAGAGACAGGAGGATTGCTGAGTTCGCGGCTTGCCTGGGCTACATAGTGAGCTCAGAGCCAGCCTGAACTACAAAGCAAGACCCTATCTCAAAAAAAAATAAAATAAAATAAAAAAGAAGATACAGACCATAAACTCTAACAAAAACCTACATACAGTATACTGCAGTCAAATCAGTGGTTGCCAGAGACAAGGCAGGAAAATAAACGCATTCTTTTAAAGTATATGTCAAAGTCACCCTACACTTTTTTCTAAACTATACATCTTAAGAGTGATTTTTTTTTTGCACCATAAACACAATGTCCTGAGCTTTATCCTCAGTACCCCAAAAAAAGTGATTTACTGTATATGTACTCTAAGAAACTTAAGTCTGTAAAATATTGAGTTTCTCAATTATCATCTCTCTAGAAGAGAACCCTAAAGATCCTCAAGAGTACCTATTTATGTTAGTTATTTATCCAAAATATATAATAAATTCAGCTACATAAAAATCAAAGCTGACCACTGAGGCACCATTTCAACTGTTTCTCTTTGCTCAATAAGGGAGAACTATTAGTTCCTCATTTCCTAAAATTATCTTTCTTATTCACAATTTAACAGTTCTCAAAATTACTCCCCACAGCCACACATGACTCAGGAGGCTGAGGCAAGAATGACTGCCATGAGTTCCAGGCCAGACTGACTTTTCTTAAAGTGAGAGTCCATCTCCACAAGAAAATTTTAAAAAGAAAACAAAAAAACAAAAACCTTCTCTCAAAAGTACAGTTTACATCTCATAAGAGACATGTCTTACAGCTGTTGCCACTTTTCTGCATATTTTTTGTTTGGATAGTTGGCCTTTTTTTTTTTTTTTTTTTTTTTTTGAGATAGCCCCTTGCTTTGTAGTGCAGGCTGGCCTCAAATTCAGGGTTCCTCCTGCCTCAACCTCAGTCTAAGTCTGAGTACTGGGATTATAAACCTGTGTCACCTGGCCTAGCCATTTTGCATATTCTTAAAAATAGGGGTCTCAGTTCAAGGACATACTGTAGAGCCTATTTCAACCTATTTTGCTCCTAGTTTGTTGTTGTTGTTTTCATGGTACCAGGGCTTGATCTCAGGGCCTTGCATTTGTGAGGCAGGCATAATACCACTATGCTAAATCTCCAACCCTCATTTTAACCTATTTTGGTATTTGTGAATCACACAAAATTCCACTACTATTAGCAGCTCCTAATAGTTTCTTAGAGCATTTAATTCATTTAAGATTAACAGTCAGATTTAAATCCTTTTTCCATAAAAACCCTGCCAAAAAAATCAAACCCAGATTTCCAAATCTTCCCTATCTGTAAGGCACAAAATCTAAACCTATGTTGGCAAGACAGCTCAATGGACAAAGAACACTTACTTCGATACCACACTCGTCATCACAAAGAAGGAAAAATGAATTCTAGAAGACAACACATGGAAACACATATACCTCAATTAAAAACTACAGGTTTCCTGGCCAACAACTTACAATACAACAGACTTTCAAAGAAAATATGATGAAATCATTAAAGGAAGAGCAGATGTTAATATGCACACTATGCTCTACGCTGTCTGACCCAAGAATCTTTCCTAAAATTGTCCCATCTCTGTGGTACAAAATCAAACTTTCTCACTTGATGCCTTTTCCAAGAGAAACAAACCTCCCCATCTTCCAGTTCATGGTCTCTCAACATAGGGATTGAAGACTTTGGGGCCACTTTAGGGCCGGTAAGTCCCGGCTGAGTGGGGAGGAGCTGTCTTGGATAATGAAGGATAAAGGGCTTCCATGCACATTTCCATACCAGCTCCCTCTCATGACAGTCAAAATTGGCCCTAGATATTGCCATTTGTCCCCTGAGCAGGGGGAAGACGCTGGGGGTATCAAAATAGCCTCCAGTTGATATAGCTAAAACATCACTAAGGTTCTCAGACTGCAAAGTATTCGAGGTTAGAGGCTGCACTTGAGAGCAGAAAACAGTCTAAACGCGGTACACACACCCTGCCCCTCCCTTCCCCAGCAATGCACCAAGGTTATCTTTACCTTTGTAGAGATTGGTGACAGCGGTGGCTGCGTTTTGGAAGGGAACCCAGAGAGACAGTCCTGGCTGCTGACACACTCGGTCTGAAAACAACATCAAAAGTGGGGGGGAGGACGAAGAACAGTCGACACAAACATACGCACAAGGACACAGAAAGAGAGAAAGAGACAGGGAGAGAGAATGTTATTTGGGCGTCAATCACTCCAGAACGGCCATATTAGGTTTCGCCATTTTGTTCAAGGGTTTCGGAATCCCAAAGTGAGCAGAGGGCCGGGACCAAGGAGGGTCGCAGCGGGGGTGGACCGCAGTGCGGGGTCGGGGGCGCAGACAACCCGGCTGGCGCGGGGAGGCGCCCCTCGGAGTATCCGCCCCGAGGCCGGTTCGGGGCACAATGGGGCCGGCCGGCTGGCCGCCTTCTTCGCCATTTTGTGGCGGGGGCTCCTCCCCAGTTTTCGCTGCCCAAGCCGGGGAATCCAAGAATCCCTGTCACCCCCGGCGGCGAACCAAAGGGTTTCCCCTCCCCTAGGGGCGCCCGTACCCGGATCTCCTCAGCAGCGCCGCCTGGCAAATAGGGGGCGGCGCGACCACCCGACTCTGAGGCCGCCATCCCCGCCCCCGCGCTCTAACGGGGAGACTGGAGACTACGGGACAAGACGGGCCGGACGAAGATAGAACAAGATCCGGCCGGGCCGGGCCGGGCCGGGCCGGGCCGGGCGGCGCCAAGATGGCGGCGCGGCCTCACCTTTGTAGAGCTGGGCCACGGCGGTGGCCGAGTTCTGGAAGAGGTGCCACAGCTTCTGCTGCTTGTGCTCGGGCTGCGCGGCGGCCGCCGCCTCCTCCTGCAGCTCGGGGGGCAGCTGCTCGTCCTGCTCGGCCTCGGCCAGGCACTGCCGCTCCCACTTGGAGAACCAGTGCTCCGGCCCGTGCTCCTGGATCTCCGCCTCGCCCTCTTCCTTCCGCTCCTCCATCCCCCGCGGCCTCCCGCGGCCTCGCCGCCGCCGCCGCGTCCTCCTCAGGCGGGGCCTCCGCGGGAGCGTCGTCGTCGAGCGGCCCAGAGAAGGGACCCGGCGGCCAGCGACAGCGCCTCGCGGCGGCCCGGGTCTCCTGCAACCCCGCCTCGCGGCCCCTCGCAGCCCCAGACGACCCCCGCCCCGGCCCTCCCCTCTCCCGGGCCCCGCCGGAGGGTGCAGTGGGCCGGACTAAGCGCTGCTGGCTCTTGCCTCGCCCTCCGGAGCTCTGCTACCACCCGCCCATGGCGCTGCGGCCTTCCCAGGGCCACTGCCACCCGCCGAGCCCTCAGCGACACCCGGCCTACTCCGCCGGGCCCACCCCGAAGACTGAGCGACGTCGCCACCGCCGCCGCCGTCTACGCCTCTGCGGCTGCTGGCCCCCGCCCTCCCCCGCCCACATGCTGACTGGGAAGCACCGCCCTCTCAGCCAAAGCTTTCGGGGACGGTTGGGGCGCAACTTGTTCCGAGGGTCCCCATTGGTTCGATCCGACCGGTTCCGCGTGCCGGCGCTGCAACACAGCGTCCTGATTGGCTGGACAGCCTGCCTGCCTGACGTCACAATGGGCGGGGGAAGGGAGTAAATGTCAGGATAGATGAAGACGGAAAAGAGGAGGAGTTGACAGCGGTCGCTGAGGAGCCGGCCAAGGGAAAGAAGAAAAAAAAAAAAAATTAGAAAGGGGAGGCGCATGCGTACTACTTTCTGTCCAGCCACGGGGCGCCGGGCCAGAGTCACGTGACGCAACTGGGCGACCGCGCCCGGCGGGGCTTTTCCACCGTTTCCAAGCCCCGGGGACCCGAAATGTCGTTCACCCCGGGAGAACTCCGCAGGGAAGCGAGGGGCGGGGGGAGGCTGCGCCGCAGTGCGCTTACTCCGACCCTTTGCGCTTCCTGATGCCAGGAGAGACACTGGAGAAAGTGAATAAATCTCCCAGACTGTCCAGATATGTCGCGCGCTTTCCTGTCTTATTCCGGCTTCCTATTACCGTTTCTCACAAGAGCAGCTCGAGAGGCCCATCCTAGAAGGAAGCCGACGAGTGGGCCGCCCCCCAGCCTGCCTCATGCCGGGCGTGGGGGCCCAGGAACGCACCTGTCCCCGCGGGCGCGCGCCCGTGAGGCGCGGCCCCGCCCCCGCCCCGGATCTGCGCTGGGACCGACGCCGCGCGGTGACTGCACAGAAACCGGCGGCCCTCCAGACCCCGCGAGACCGCGGGCACCGCCTGCGGCGCGCGTGACAAATCTTGCCCCCCACCCCCCGGCAGCCGCAGCCACTGCCTCGGCCTAGTTGGGCCGGTGCCGCCCACCCACCTCGGGCGGCCCTGTGCTTGTTGAGGACATCAAGTCTTGGCTCGGTGATCCAGCGCAGGCCCAGCCGGCTCTGCTGCTACTGTTTCTTCGAGACGTCTGTCTCCCGATGCCTCCGACGGTCCCCTGTTAACTGACGTTAAGCATCTAGTTGGCTCTAAGAGGGCAGGGGTCTTATCAGGTTTGTTCCTAGCTGGATCGTCAGAGAAGTGAGTGAAGGTGAAGGAGGGAAGGACGGCTGGCAGTGGTGGCTCATGCCTGTGATCCCAGTAATTGCAAGGCTGAGGGAGGATCACTGAGAGTTCAAGGCCAGCCCGAACTACATAAGACCTTATCTCAAATATATGTGTATATTTTTTAAACTGAAATTGAACTCACAATGAAACAGCAGCAAGTTCAAAGTTGTGGTACCTGTCTGTAATCCCAGATCTCTGGGAGATTGAAGTAGGAGACTTACAAATTTGAGACCCCCGTCTTGAGCAAAAACTTAGTAAATTAAGCCCAGTCTCAGAATAAAAAATTTTAAAATAATAAATGAAAGAGTCTGGGGATGTAGCTCCCTGGGTTCAATCCTCAGTACCACTAAAACAAATTAATTACCTGCTCCAGTTCTATAACATTGTTATCCTTTTCTGTTACTGTTTTTTTTTTTTTTTTGAGACAGGGTCTCACTTTGTAGTTCAGGCTGGCCCTCAGCTCGCTATGTAAGCCCAGGCAAGCCTCGAACTCAGCAATCCTCCTGCCTCTGCCTCCTGAGTGCTGGGATTACTGGCGTGAGCCACCACGCCCGGCACTGTGGTATGTGGTATTGATGGCTGCTGGGTGTGAGTTTCCACGCCCAGCATTGTATGTGGTTTCCGGGGATCAAACTCAGGACCTTGCACTTGCGAGGCAGGCGCCAGAACCACTGAGCTAATCCCCCGGCCCTTCTGTTACTGTTTTTGAGACAAGGTCTCACTGTGTTGTTCAGGTTGGCTTAAAACTGATATCAAGGGCCAGAGATTTAGCTCAGTGGTTCCGGCGCCTGCCTCGCAAGCGGAAGGTCCTGAGTTCGATCCCGGTAACCATATACAATGATGGACGTGGTGACTCACGCCCACCAGCCATCAATACCACATACCACAGGGCCAGGTGTGGCTCACGCCTATAATCCCAGCACTCGGGAGGCAGAGGCAGGAGGATTGCTGAGTTCCAGGTTTGCCTGGGCTACATAGCGAGCTCAGGACCAGCCTGAACTACAAAGGAGAGAACCTGTCTCAAAAAAAAAGTCCCTAATGTCCTTCACCCTGGGAAAGCAACAGAACCTAAGACAAAAATTCAGAGAAAACGCACCAAAATGCACAAGACTACATCAGATGTCATTTTTGTGTTTGAATTAAAAACCCATTTTGGTGGTAGCAAGACAACTGCCTTTGTCATAATGTATAATTCCTTGGATTATGCAAAGAAAAAATGAACCCAAACAGACTTGAAAGACACAACTTATATGAAAAGAAAAAGACACCAAAAAAGCAGCGGAGAGAATATAAGAACAGAAGGGAGTTCAGGGGCACCGCCAAGGCCATTGTTGCTGCTGGCAAAAAGCTTCAGGAGTAGACTTGGCAGTGCCTGTCTGCGGTAATGGGGGAGGGGTTTTATGAGGATTAATAAACTGTAAAAACTATTTCAAAAAAGAATCACATAGCTGTACCAATACCCATGGCTCCAGCCTCCTATTTGTTGAGACAGGGTCATGCTATGTAGTCCACATTGGCCTTGAACTCACTATGTAGCCCTGGCTGTCCTCAAACTTGAAACAGTCCTCCTGCTTCAACCTCCTAAGTGCCAGGATTACAGGCATTGCCGCCATGCTCGGCTTTTAGGTGTTTTTGAGGGAGGGTCTCCCTATGTAATTCAGGCTGACCTTGAACTCATTATGTAGTTTAGACTGGTTTTGAACTTACAGGGATCCTTCTTGCTCAGTGTCTCCAGTACCAGGATGATAGGGATGTACCACCCCACCTAGCTCCAGTCATTTCTATTTATCTATTAGAGACAAGGTCTTGCCAAATTGCCCATGGTAGGTTTGGATTTGGGTTCCACCTATCTCAGCCTCCCAAAGTGCTGGGATTACAAACCTATGTTATCATGTGTGGTTTCTTTCTCTTCTGTTTTTCATTTTATTTATTTTTTCTGTCTTTCTTTCTTTCTTTTTTTTTTTTTTTGAGGCAGGGTCTCACTATGTAGTGTAGGATGTTTTTGAACTCATTATGTAGCCACAAACTCCCAGAAATCCTCTTACTTCAGTCTCCTGAGTGCTGGGATTACAGCTATGCCCTGCTATTCCTAGCTCTGCCTAGTTTCAAGCTGCAACTTTTATTTGTTTTGTTGTTTTTGCTTTTAGGACAGAGTATCCCTATGTATCCCAGGGTAGCCTTGAGCTCATAGTGATTTTCCTACCTCAGCCTCCTCAGTACAGAAATTACAGTCATGTGCTGCCACCCCCAGCTCCCAATTTCTAGGTTAAAATTTTTTTTCAGGGGCTGGAGATTTAGCTCAATCAGTACTGTGCCTACCTTGGAAGCTCAAGAACCTATATTCAATCCCCGGTACCGCAAAAAAAAAAAAAAAATTTTTTTTTCAGTGCTAACGACTGCACCAAGATCCTGGTACATGCTAGGCGGTGCTCTAACACTGAACCACATCCTCAACCCTGCTTGTGTAATGGTACATATACTAACATAGTCTGCTTGCTTGTTCCCTTCCCAGGAACCATTTCACTAGAATTCTTTGTTAACAGAACCTAGATTTTATTGTAGTGGGCAAGGTATCTGGTTTAAAGACTATATATATATATATATATATATATATATATATATATATATTACATATAGACTACATATACATATATATAGACTACATATATATACATATAAGACTATATATATATATATATGTATATGTTTTCTCCTTTAACATTTGTCAAATTATGAAGGTAGTATAGAGTTATGTCAAAAAGTAAACTAGGCATGGTGGTGCAGGCCTGTAATCCCAGCACTCAAGGAAGCTAAAGACAGAAAGATCACACATTTAGAGAACAACCTGGCCAATTAGTAATTTAGAAAGACTTTGTCTCAAAATCAGAAGGTTTTTTTTTTTTTTTGAGACAGGGTCTCGCTTTGCAGTTCAGGCTGGCCCTGAGCTCACTATGTAGCCCAGGCAAGCCTCGGACTCAGCAATCCTCCTCTTGCCTCTGCCTCCCGAGTGCTTGGATGACAGGTGTGAGCCACCACGCCTGGCACTGTGGTATGTGGTATTGATGGCTGGTGGGCGTGAGTCACCATGCCCAACACTGTATGTGGTTACCCGGATCAAACTCAGGACCTTGCACTTGCAAGGCAGGCGCCAGAACCACTGAGCTAAATCTCCGGCCCAGGCCTGTAGTTCTTAGTGGTGCCTGGGCTACATAGTGAGCTCAGGGCCAGCCTGAACTACAAAGCGAGACCCTGTCTCAAAAAAAAGTCAAAAGGTTTTAAAGGGAAGGGTAGGTGCAGGGCATGTAGCTCACTACGAGGGCCCTGGCTTCAATCTCCAGTACCACAAAATAAAAACAACTGCGCATGTAATGGGATATATAGATATACTAACGTAGTCTGTTTGATGATTCCTTCCCAGTAACCATGTCACTAGAATTCTTTATTAATAGAACCTAGATTTTATTGTAGTGGGCAAGGTATTTGGTTTCAAAACTACATTTCCCAGCTTCCCTTGCAGCTAAGAGAGGATGATGAAATAATAAGAGGAAGTCAGTGGGAGGGGCTTCCAGAAAAACTAAAAGTAACTGGGTTTACCCTTTTGCTCTTGCCACTTCCTCCTTCCTGCTACCTGGAATATAAACTAGATATCTGGAGCTGCAGCAGCCATCTTTTTGTTGTTTTACTTTGTATTTTGAGACAGGGTCTCAAGTTCAGGCAGGCCTTGGACTTATTACTTAGACCAGGCTATCCTGGAGCTTGCAGTGATTCTCCTGCCTCACCTTCCCAAGTGCTGAGATTACAAGCAAATGACACCACACCAGGTTACAGCAGCCACCTTTGATCATAAGGTTACATTAAAGAAGGAAGTGCAAGCGAGAGATTTAGCTCAGTGGTTCTGGCACCCGCCTAGCAAGTGCAAGGTTCTTGGTTTGATCCCACTAACCACGTTCAACACTACCGGGCAGCAATCAGTACCACATACCACAATGGTGAGCATGGAGGCTCAAGTCTGTAATCCCAGCACTTGGGAGGCAGAGGCAGAAGGATTGCTGAGTTCAACGCTAGTTTGGACTACATAGGTCAGGGCCGGCCTGAACTACAAAGTGAGACACTGTCTCAAAATAAAACAAAACACAAAATAGAACAGAAAGCAGGGGCCAGAAATTTAGCTCAGTGGTTCGGATGCCTGCCTAGTAAGCTCAAGGTCCTGAGTTTGATTTCTGGTACCATACACCACAATTCCAGGTATGGTAACTCATCCTGTAATCCCAGCACTCAGGAGGCAGAAGCAGGGGAATTGCTGTGAATTCGAGGCTTGCCTGGACTACATAGTGAGCTCAGGGCCAGCCTGAACTACAAAAGAATAGGAAGCAAACAGATCATCTAGTTCTATTCTAACCACCACCTTGTGATTCAGCATTACATTTAACTCCCAGTTCCTGGGCCAGGGATGTAGCTCAGCAGCATAGTGCCTGTCATTGTGAGGCTCTGAGTTCAATTCCTGATATCAAAAAGAAAAAAGGAAGAAAAAAAGACCAAACCCCAGTTCTTAAAAATAAAAAATCAACAAGTGCCAGAGATGTAGCTCAGTGGTACTGCACCTGCCTTGCAAGTGCGAGGTCCAAAATTTGATCCCCAATACCACACACAAAAAAAGACCTTTTGGTCTCTTCACCAAGTGCAAAGCAAACACAAGACACCCACCCCTCCCTCTAGACCCCACTTGATGAGCAGTTACTGCAGATTCTGTTCAGAGTCCCTTCAAGGGAGGAGGGAGGGGAGAGGAAGAGAAGTCAAAAGAATGCAGATGTCTTCCATACATGGACCAACTCCTCACAGTGAATGTAATTACTGTGTATTGCAAACACATACTAATAAAAATTTAAAGAAAAGAAAACCACCCAGAGGTTGAGGCAGAAGGGTCACCATGGGTTCCAGGCCAGCCTAGGCTACCCAATGAGACTGTCTCAAAACAAAAACAAGGCTGGGGATTTAGCTCAAGTGGTACAGTGCCAACCTTGGATGCACAAGGGTCCAAGTTCAATCTCCAATACCATGCAAAAAAAAAAAAAAGGAAACCCCTCCCCCAAAAGAATATGGGTTCACAGTTTTACTTAATATTTGCCACCTTGGCACTGGAGAAGACAGCAGAGATAGAAAGGTCACCGTTACCTTCCCCTTACTTGTTCCTCTACTGAAAGTCACAAAACGTGGAGTTTGTGACCTTCCTCTAAAACAGGCCACAACAGAGGTGAACCGACATCATCTACCCAAAGGAAAGGACTCTTTGTCTCTGAAGACAGAGATACAGAGGACAGTCTGTGTAAACTGGTGTCGCCCAGGTCACCAAAGTAGTACACACCCCCACTGCCAGCCGTGTGTGTGTGTGTGTGTGTGTGTGCACGTGCACACACATACACGTGTGCTCATACATGTGCATAGAAAAGGCAAAGCCTGAAGAATCTTTGGTTCTGTTTGGGTTTTGAGAGAGGGTCTTGCTGTGCAGTTCAGCCTGGCCTTGAACTCACTAGGTAGTCCCAGATTGGTCATGAACTTCCAGTGATCCTCTGCCTCAGCCTCCCAGGGCTGGGATTTCAGGCATGCACCACCAGGCCAGAGTTAGGAGTCTAGAGAATCTAGTGGGAGCTTTTTGCTGCCTCAGCAGGAAGTGACGCATCCCTGCTGATCGGCTGCACCAGCCAGGAGTTCCTTAGTCCCGCCTAGGTTCAGGGGACTAGGTGAGTAAGTCCCTACACCTTGAAAGGAGCAGAGACAGGGTCACTTCAGGTCATAGGAAGGAGATTTAACTCAGAGCCCAGTATTAGGAAATATCTTTATCAGTGTATAAAAGTACATAACATTTTAATAGGAAGACTGCCTGGCACCCACGCAATTCCATGTGTCATTATAATCTATGGTAAGACTCATTTGATCTCCGCACTTGGCTTTTGGGTTTTGTCCATTTTTGGTTTTTTTAGACATGATCTTGCTATGTAGTTCAGGCTGACTTTGAGTGCACCGTGGAGCCCAGGCTGGCCTCAAATTTTGAGCAATCCTCCTGCCTCAGCCTTTTGAATACTTGGATTACAAGCATTGCACTACCATGCCTGCCACTCCTCACAATTTTTCCAGTGAGATCAGTATTTTTATTTCCATTTTACGCCCATGATTTAGGACACGAAGAGATTCCCATGATTTGTTTCTACACACAGGACACTGCTGAAACCAAATATGTGGGCTTCTTCCACACCAACCAAGGGTTCTTTAAGCCTCTGAGCATTGACTGGATATTTCACGATTCAATTCAGTTCTACCTGAGTTACTTCAGGCTCATAGGCCAGCATCTCAGTCACAAAAAGCCACCAGATCGAGTGCCAGTCACAAGTC